>JAUTDX010005896.1:0-22645 GCA_030844895.1 Ambrosia x helenae
TCCGTTCGCGAGTCAAAACTATTTCGTCCATATCAATATATTTATAAATTTATAATATTTATAAATATAATAATAATTTACAAATATATAAATTTATAAATATACGATATCTATAATAAATAATAAATACGAATGTAAGTATACCGACTCGTACGCGCGTAACCCCGGAGCTAGCTCGAACTATGTGTAGACCGGGACGTTGACCCGTTGACCATCTGTGACTTGGTTGACCATGAGCCCCTTGACTCAAACCGAACCGAACTAGATTTGTCCCGCGACTCGAACCCATCACCAAATATGAACCGAAACGAAACCATGAGCCTGAGACCACGACCAGAACCAGATCTGGCCCGTAACTCGGACCCAAATCAAACCAAAATCAACCTTAATAAGAATCAGACCTAAACTAACACCCTGAGCCCGAACCTAACCTGACCCGAACAGCACCATAACCGGTCAGACCAGATCCGGCCCCCATGACCCGAGACCCGACTGAAACAACCTGTGCATCCCCTACGCCACCTGCACCACGACCGAAAACCACCGCTGAACCACCACAATCGGCTGCACCCGAGCTCCACCACCACCACACACCACCATCGAACCAAAACCCATCCAACCCGTCACCATTTCAGATCCTACCCAAATCCAACGTGCACCACCAACAACAACGAGACCCATCTCTAACCTGAGAACCAGAAACCACCGACTAAAACCCGACTCTCCCCAAACCACCGAGCTGCTGCCGCCACAGGGACCAAACAACCTGAAACAAACTTTAATCGGCCACCACAACTCGTCATCAACCACCCTAACCCGACCAATCACTATCGAACACCACCAACAGATCTGATTAATACATCCGAGCCCAGACCACTCGACACAAACCCAAAACACAATCACTAACCTGCTGACCTTCACCAACAACCACGACCAGGCACTACCACCGTCATCTTCGTGAACCAGAGACGAGAGAGAGATCAGATCTTCGTGAACCAGAGACGGGGTCACAGCCTTGCGCCGCCACCACCCAAGCTTGGTGGTGGCCGGCTGCTTCTAAAACAGAGACGGAGAGGGAGGCAGAGAGATTGAGAGAGAGAGGTTAGAGAGAGAGATCAAATCTTAGAGAGAGAGTGTGTGTAGGTGGCGGCTGAAAGATGAGGAAGGAGAAGATGAAAGTGTTCTTTTATAGTTAGGGTTAAGGCTAGGTAGGTGAACACTACGTATCGAACCCGCTTTAAACGTAAAATGCCTCGGTTTCTATTTTAGGCCCGATAATTAATTATAAAAGTAGTCGGTTTTTATTCGAAATCTTAAATAACATTAAACCGAGCAAAAAATATAAATATTTTCGATGTCCAACGCGTGTTTTCAGAACACACGTTTAAATCGCGTTAATTAAATCGAACGCAGTTTCGATCTGTTAAAACGATCAGTTAACTTCCGAAACTTAATAATTAACAATAATTATAATAAACAGTCATTTATAATAATAAAAACCTCATCAGTATAGGTCGGAAGTTGCCGGTTGTCACAATAAAGGCACCAAAAAAAACTTTGCCAATTTTGGTTATTCTTGCCTCTATTATAGAATCTAGAAACAATAACTGCATAACAATTTGAGCCGTCAATCTACCTGTTGACCTTATATCTTGAACTTTTATCCTGTTATAACATTCAATTGACCTTGAGAAAATTGAAGTAACGATAGTTACCGAACCAAGTGGTGTTGGTGATTAAATAAACGTATAGAGGCAATTTTAAGTTGAGGAAAATTCGTTAAGGATCTAGATGCATGTCCCTGATTGAAGCAGAACACCCAGCCTGTATAGCGTTTTTTACTCTCATGTAAGCTAAGGCTCATCAGCATCGAACAAATGAATAGGCCATAATGGCAATGGTTTAGCAATGTTAAAAGCAACACTCAAATAAATTACCCAAAAAAGAACAGAATAACAAATCATGCAACCCAAAATAAATGCCTAACCAGAGACGAACAAAATAAAAATCCGCATAAAACAAACGCAACGATAATAAAAAAAGAGTGACCTTTCTGTGGTTCAGAGCTTCCCAAAAACATGGTTGCAAGGCGGCTTGCAGGTTAAGACCTGCCATCCACCGTCCTTGCCACGCCATCGTCATTGATTATCGAAAAGTATTTCATCTCATCACAACCAAGCCACAAATCGCAGCTATCTACAGCCGATACTGAAACTGAAAACGCCTCCTCCGCCGCTGCCCGACCTCCTTCCAGAAGCCCTAAAGACTGTCATCGGCACCACCATCCATATGCACCATAAGGAGTCCGAGATGAAAAATGTCATCGGAACCACCCTATATAGGTAACGTATGGGGTAGAGGGAGGCGTTGGCGGTGGTGAAACTGGAGTCATCGGTAGGAAGGAGGCGGTGGCAAACCTGGAGACAACGACCGGAGAAAACCACCGCTCACAAAATCCCCATCCTCATGCCAGAAACCATAGGGAAAAAGCAAGATGGAAACAAAAGGAAAACCTAGAGGTATGAGGTGAACATGTATGATGTTTGTGAGTCTGTGCGTGTGTGTGTGTGTGTGAGAGAGAGAGAGAGAAAGAGAGAGAGACTAAATAAAGAAGACAAACAATTAATCATTTAAGAATAAAATAATAGAGAACGGAGAAGGCAGGTGCGTTAGATCAAAAACCAACGGTTGAGATAAGCATACTATTCATAAGGGAAGAAATGTTTTAATTATATATAGAATATGTAAATTTAAAATTGCATTCTATTTAAAAAAAAGATAGATTAAACGGGTCATTTGAAATTCCATATATCTATACATATAATAAACCAAAGCCATTTTAATGACATGGCACTCAAAGAAGCATTCTCATCTTTGAGTGTGTCATGTGTCATCCCATGTGGCATTGAGATATTTTAGGAAAAAAATAATTTAAAAACAAAATTAGATTTTTCTCTCTTATGTTTCCTCCTATAATTTTTAAACGTTAATATCTTTTATATACGGAATTTTTTAAAGAAAAAAATTACACCAAATTAACGAGGGTTTTATTATCTTTCCAACGAATTCCATAGTGCTATATAAAAAACGGAGAAAAAAAACGACTATTTTTTGTTGGGTTTTGTTCAAACAGGAAAAAAAAACATAAAATGTTCAGGTAAATCATTAATCATGTATAGGCAAGTCACTAATTATGTTCAAATCAGTAAATATGAATTCTATTTTCAACATGCGTTAGCATTGAAGTTATACATTGTTTTAGGTTAGATATTAATATTAGAGTTATACATTGTTTAAGGTTAGGCGTTAACATTGGAGATATATTTTTAATTGTTTTAGGTTAGCTGCTACTCGAAGCTTTCATGCATGTAACTGTAAAGCGCATCATTCTATTTCATATGTAAAATTAATATGTCATATTAGATTTTTCAACCCCGGGACGTTCCCGGGGTATAATCTAGTATTACTAATACGTAAATGTTTATCAGTTACACCGAAATACCCAATACATGTTAGCCTAATGTTTAGCCTAATGTGTGCTTAGCCCAATTTATTTCTATCTAGCCTATATTGTTACGGTCATTTGGCCCAATAAATATGAAATCATGTCATTAAAACGAAACTTCTCTTATTCTTTTTACTTATAACAGCATTTGTTCTTACTAACATATTACCCTAGTGTCACAAAAAAAAATTAAAAACAAAATAAACGCATTTTTATACTTATTCAAACTATGTACGGATATGTTATTCTTTACTTGTAATATTATACTTATTCTTATCCTTAGAGCATCTACAAAAAGGTTCGGAGAGGTTTGGTAGAGCGGACCAAAGGCAACCAGACGAGCATCCATCGTTGGGGTGGTTTGGTTTGGCATAGTGGACCGGTCCGTTTGGAATACGGTGGGGCCCGAATCTTAGTTTTCCAATAAATTTAAAAAAATTTGTGTAGGTAGCGGTTTGTAATGGTTTATTGCTGCAAAAATTAGTAGGATTTAGAATGATGTGGCATGCTAATGTGATTGTTTGAAAGAGTGGACTTTCTTTACTATTATGGATGCTGTTAGTGACACGTAGGCTAAACATAGCCCAAAACGAAATAAAAAATGGAGCCCTTTCTAGAAGAGCGTAACATTTTAAAAAACAAAATTCATACTAATTTGTACATTTTCTCATTTTGAATTTTTGATTCATAGTTAATAATCACGGAAACCAGCTGGGCTAGCCCAGTTGGCCACCTCAATGAGGATTCGGAAACATAACCTAAGGGTTGTGGTTCGATTCTGAGGGGGGGAGGGTTTACCCACATTATGTGGGGTTCCCGCCTGGGGTTTCCCCGGTTCGACTCGCAGCTCCAGCAGACCGGCCCTAATAAGTCCTACGGCAGGGGTATCAAACGGCTGTTGGTCGGGCTCGAACTCGGGTAGGATCAGAATTTCACACAAGGATTTCCCAGCTGATCTACGCCTTTCAAAAAAAAGTTAATAATCACGGAACTTCTCAACATAATAATCACTGTGTTTTAAAAGATGAATTCCTACATTAACAAAAAAAAATCTTAAACGAAACCCTCTTAAACCACCCAAATAGACTTTAGAGTTACTTCATCTTCAACCAGCCCTAATTCTACACACAAAGATAGAATTATTTTGGGCATGTCCACTTAGAAAAAAAAAGCAAAACAACCTATTAATCTATTAATACATATAAAGGAAAGCTACTGAGATGATGACGTCGGTAGTTTAAGACTAAAAAGCTGATTGTATAACACAACTTATTTGAAAGTTTAATGGCTAAAAAGGATAAAAAGGTAACAACTGTCATCAATAAAAATAACAAGATTAGTGACATATCTTGTCACAACTTTCTCGGTTGACCCTTCACAATTGGCCACAGCCACCACGTGTGGAGGACACACACTATTATCCGAAGGTCTCAAGCCTTCCATAGATTAAAGTGGAAATTCTTTAGTTACAGCATAGGATCGAGAGTTTTGCCATTTTCCTTATAGGAGATTCCTTGTCTATAAAAGCTGGCCTTGGTCACTATCCTGATTGTCCCTTACACACTTCTATTCTCCTTCTTCAAGATCGTACTTTACGTATGATCTTCTCTTGACTTCACTTCCCAAAAACCATTAACACTAATATCCACATTTTGACTTTGGGTTTATCTCAAATCAGAATAATAACAACACAAACAAAAAACTCTCGAATCTCCCATCTACTTTCGCAACATAGAAGGACTCCACGACCTGCGTTTGGTGAACTGAAACCCTTTTACCTCTATGAGACTTCGTATTAACATTGGTCATATATTTGTTGTGGCAACAAGTTGGTGCCCACCGTGGGGCTGCGCCGATGAATTCCTTTCATAAATCAGTTGCGTAGCTCCAACATCTTGAATTATCCGACCAATAGTCTTCGGAAGAAATAAATCAAGTGCCACATAATACCGGTGACACACTAAACACCGACCAGACCTCTCTGAACAGGTCTACTCCTTTCTCCACCCTTGGAAGTACTCCCACGGGGCTCACATCTCCGGAGTTTTCTCTTTTCCAAACTCCAACTCTCTCTCGTTCAGGGGTTGCATCCCCTTAACTCGGTCCCATACGTACACCCGAGTGCATAGACTTAACACCCGAGGGAGTTGCAAGGAACTTCTTACAACTGAGATCTCTTCTTAACCAACATGTAAAGAATGAAAGGGAATAGGGAGTGAGAATCAGGCTGGATTATGATGAGGAGGAACCCTCACTTTCACCTGGACCACCTCCTCCTCCTCTTCCTCACATTCCACCCTCAAACTCCCAGGCTACACCTTCTCACCTAGGAGCTGGTCCAAGCTTAGTCTTTTCTCCCTTAAACCACATCTCTTATCATCCCGGGAGACCAAGCCCAACAGCTTTCCCTTTGTTCACTTCCCAGCCTTTGGTCCCAAGTGTATCCATTGGGCACGAGGTCACTCTAGACCAACTTTTACAATCGCAGGTCTCGAGTGTGCCACCCCCTCTACCTACTTCTTGGAGAAAGTCATGACCTCCTTGCCTATGGCTCGAAGTGTAGCCATGAGCATACCTATGGGAACTAACTACATGATGACATCCAAAAACCTTCAAGATTTTAACTTCATGCCTCAAATGATGGCACACTTCTCTTGGCAACAACTTATCAGCCAAGCACTGGCTACACACCAAGGCAACTCAAATGGTAACACTAACACTAGAACAGAAAATGATATGAACAAACCCTACGAGCCTAACAGCCTTTTGGGTTTCTTTCCACAAATCGCTGACTATGAGTTCCCTAATAAACTAAAAATGTCATCCCACATAAAAACTTATGATGGCATAAATGACCCCAAGGATCACTTGCAAGTCTTTGTCCGGGGCTGCCAGGATGGAAAAATAGGGAAACCCTGAGTGTTGTATCATGTTCATGCAAACACTCGTTGGTTTAGCCCGAATCTGGTTTAACGACCTTCTTATTGGGAGTATCCGGTCCTTTGACGACCTCGGCAAAGTATTCTTGGCCAATTTCTCCGAGCAACGATAATATGTCAAGGATGCCACTGTCATCTTCCAAATCAAGCAAAAGGATGATGAAAGCCTCCGAGATTTCATAGAACGATACAAGAGAAAAGGCCTCACCTATGTTGGTGCTGATGAAAAGAAGAAGGTTGTAGGGTTCATGAATGCCATAAACTCTAAATACCTAACCAGAGACTTCAACAAAAGTCTCCTAAGAACCCTTGAAGAGGCTCTTGAAAGAGCTAAACCTTACATCCGAGGGGAGGAAGATGTGGACACAAAGAACAAAGAAAAAGAGCTGCCAACTGGAGAAGCTCTAGTCCACACTGAAAAATGGGTAACTTTGGGTCCTATGACAAACGTCACAAGGGATCTAATGATCAAAGATCTGACGGAAGGAACCCTTAAAGCATAAAAAGAACTGTGAACTTCATTGCTCTAACCAAAACCCCACAAGCGATCCTCATCACTGGAGAAGTTAAGCACAGCTTCAGACCTCCGCGTCATCTGCCTTAGAGCAAAAGAAACGAAAACTCTAACCAATATTGTCAGTTCCATGAAGAAAAAGGACACCACAACAACGATTGTTTCCTACTCAAGAAAAGAATTAAGGAAGCCGTCAAGTATGGGGAACTCGCTCATCTGGTCAAAGGAGTAAAAGATAATATGGCTGATGGAAAGAAGAAAGAAGTTAACATGGTACTCATTGAGCAGGAAACTCCCAGCAAACGTCCCCGGTTAGAGGCTTGGGAACATCAGTGTGTCTTCTTCCCTCCACACGAGGGTTATAAATGTTACAGCCCTATGGTAATTGAAGCCCTGGTGGGATGAGTTAAAACACAAAAAGCCTACATACACACCAGAGCTGCCATAGAAATTATGTTCGCAATATACTTCAACCTACTCAGCCAAGGTGAACGTTCCAAGCTTCAGCAAGTTGAGTCTTGTCACAACTTTCTCGGTTGACCCTTCACAATTGGCCACAGCCACCACGTGTGGAGGACACACACTATTATCCAAGGTCTCAAGCCTTCCATAGATTAATGTGGAAATTCTTTAGTTGCAGCATGAGATCGAGAGTTTTGCCATTCTCCTTATAGGAGATTCCTTGTCTATAAAAGTTGGCCTTGGTCACTATCTTGATTGTCCGTTACACACCTCTATTCTCCTTCTTCAAGATCATACTTTACGTAAGATCTTCTCTTGACTTCACTTCCCAAAAACCAAGAACACTAATATCCACATTCTGACTTTGGGTTCATCGCAAATCAGAATAATAACAACACAAACAAAAAACTCTTAAATCTCCCATCTACGTTTGCAACGTATAGGGACTCCACGACATGTGTTTGGTGAACTGAAACCCTTTAACCCTTTTACCTCTCCGAGACTCCTTATTAACGTTGGTCATGTATTTGTTGTAGCAACAGATGACATGGCACTCATTGGTGCAATCCCTCCTCTCTTCAATGTGCCATGTGGCACCATGAGAGATTTTTAATTTTTTTGTTTTTAAATAAATTTAAAAATATTATAGATAAATAAAACACTACTACCCTCATCTCATCTCCTTCACTTTTTTACAAACCAAAACCCTATGCTCTCCTTCTCTCTCTCCCCCCCCCCTCTTTCTCTCTCTCGCCACTCATCCTCTTCTCCCTAATCGATACAATATATTGATAAAATACCCCAGCTACTGTTGATGCATGTTTCCGTGTGACAAAAGTCTGTAGATTAGTATCGTTTTTTTGTTGATAGGTTATTGTAACATGCATGTTGATGTTACAAAAGCATGCATGATAGTCTTTTGGTTATACCCTAGCGAATATAGAAAGAAAAGAACATAGTGAACTAGCGAAGATGTTTGTAAACGAAGATGCCTTTTGGCATCTTCATGGTCTATGTAGTCAGCCCAAGCAAGTATAAATAGCTTGCATGGGGTGTTGGCTAGGGTGGGTTGTTCAGTCTTGGTTGTAATTGATTATATTCCTACTGGAAGTTAATCAATAGATAAGCTGGTTTTAAAGTATTTCGTGTGTGTGTTGTTTCGATTCATTACTTTCATAAACATTTATCAAGGGATTGCGCACCTTGATAGATCTGATCATACTTGTAATCGATCCATTCCAAGGACCTACAAGTACTGATCTCAGATCAGTCTCCTCCCATTTCCAAACACTACCAACCCTTAACACTCTAAACTTCCCATCCGTCCGTCGCCTCTCCACCGCCGTCTCCCGCCTCCACAGTCTCACGACACCATCCCTCGATCCTCCCTCACAGGTTTATATAAATTGCTTTATCAATAAGCAGATGGTCGTTTGTTTCAAGTATCAAATATTTAGGCTTTAATATTTTCTCCTCATCGCCGCCATCGTTGTTGCCTACTTTACTCTTCATTTTGAAAAGGTTTAATTTTGTATCAATCTTTTTTATTTTATTTTTTGCGTTTGGGATTTGGGTTTTTTTTGTTTGAAAATAAATTTGTATGTTTTTTGGTTGTTTGTTGTGTTTGGTTTATTGGATTTGAACTGAGTGAGTTCATGTATTATCTTTATATTAATAGGGTTTGTGATTGAACTTTAACATTATTTTTGCAAAAAAAAAAAAAAAACAACAAAACAGGATATTCTTTGTGTTCATTCAACAAGTTTGACTGATGAATGGTGAGTTTTGATTTATTTTTTATTTTATTTTATTTTTAGTTTTGATTTTGCTTCATTTTAGTTTTGAGTTATTGATGACTTAATGAATTAAAGATAGTGTTTTTGGCGCTTAGTGTGATACCGACCGTTCTAGGAACAAAACCAGAATCACATAAGGGCCACTCATGTGTTCTTTTAAATGACAATAGAATCTTGATCATCAAAAAGAATTCCAAATCTAATGTATCTGTTTGGTTTCTTGAGGTGGGTCTTTCTCAATATGCATAATTTATCAAGAATTGTGTAGTAAATATGGTATAAGTAATTTATTTGGTCATGTTGTTGTACTGAAACTGATAAACTATTATCGTTTTAGTTATTTAAGTGAATATGGCCGTGACTCCACAGAATGTTGAGATTGAAGCGGCGAAGTTCTAGCATAAGCTTATTCAGGAGTCCACTGATGAGCCTACGAAATTGGCTACAAAGTTACATGTGGTATGTTTTATTTGATGATTATTCTATTTGAATCACTGATGAAATAAAAAAAAAAGTATAATATGTGTTAATTAACTTTGACAATGAATGGTAATATGTGACAGCATCTATTTGATCAATGAGGGAGAGTGATGCTTATGTGTCTAGCATTTGAAGATCTTGATATTACCCTCACGGTCTGCAAGTTTGTGGGAGCTGAAATGCAGAGGTTGGGACGAGTGAAGAAGATGATAAAGATATGGGGTTGGATGTGAAAGAAGAAGGTGGGAATGATGAAGATGATGATGAAAAGAACTCGACACCTACAATGTTAGGTGCTGATGGTGGTATTGTTACATCAAACAGAAGAAATTGTAGGTTTCAACATCAACATCAACAATAATTTCATGATCAATTGAGCCACAAGGATGTGGTCAAAAAAGGTGTAGACCGACAGAAGAAAAAGAGAGGAAAAAACTTCGGGAACGACAACGAAGAGTGATTACTGCAAAGATCTTGGCAGGCCTTGGAAGACACGAGAACTACAATCTTAGGGTTAAAGCAGATATTAATGATGGGATTGCAGCCCTGGCTAGGGAAGCTGGTTGGGTTGTTCTTCCTGATGGAACTACCTTTCCTTCAAGATTGCGGGTATTTTGTGTTTATGCTCTAGATAAACCTACGAATTCTTTATAAATTCAACTATTTTATGTCATAAAGTATTGATTCTTATGTCGCTTTTCTTATCAAGAAGTACATTCTTATCCACATGAAGCACACAATAGTCATTCCTTGCTAGCAATTGTTTCAAAGTCTTTGTAAACAAGACTAATCGTTTTTTAAATTTCTTGATGTTTCTTTTTTAGCACAAATTACTTTGTATGTTGTTTTAATTCATATACATGTATTGAATCTGCGTTGAAATTCATTGTTTTGTTTGTTTTTGTGTAGAGTCTGTTTCCAGGCCTTTACTTGGTGGGATTTCGCCAGACTCTTATCGAGTATAGATTGTATTCATTCTGTAATCCCCCCCCCTCTTTTGGTATTATGATTAAAATAAAAATAAAGCAACATAAGAAGAATGAATGTATAGATACGCCATTGTGTTTGTACAGATCTTTTATTTACATCTGTTTATATGTCTTCTTAGAATCTTCAGGTGATTGTTGCTGATAATTATTTCACTGGCTCGAAAGACAATCTTAGAAAGTGGATTGGTCATCCAAGATTCGACCTTATCTATCATGGTAAGTTTTTATGACATGCTGTAATGATTCTTAGTAATAAAAATTTATGTTTTAATACATCATATTAGATTTTTTAACTCCAGAACGCTCCCTAGAATATAAGCTAGTATCAATTTATAAAACCAAGCTGCATGATTCGAACGATTTGACCTAGAGTCTTACGGTACATTTAGGAACCTTACCACTCAACAACAACATTGTTGGTTTAAGTCATTAAATTAAATATTAATATCCATATTAAGCATATGTATAATTTTTTTTAATGGGACCTCAAATTTTTCAAGCCCAAAAGTCCTAACTTCACTAGAACGGCCCTTGGGCCAGCTCGAATGTATAGACGACAACATATAGTATACTATTTTTCTTTATTTGGATGATCCTAATATTTGTAGTGTGTGTATATATAGCAAAGTCTTCAATCTTTTTTAGTAAAACAAGGTGCTTATTTTAACCCTTTTAGTCATATATCGTTTTAATTTTTTAGAGTTATAGTCTTATTTCTATCGTTTAAATGTGTCAATTTTTTTCTTTGTGTGAATTGAATTTTATTTGTTTTTTTACATAGGATCTCTTAACAAATTTTAAAAAAGAAAAATTACATTATCAAGAAAAATTGTATCCTCCACTGTTAGTTAACATCACACTTTTAAGATAAAATAACACAAATCAAATTTTTTGTATTACCAAAACTATCTATACCTTTTGCTTTAAAATGTGTTATTCTCAACCTTTTACTTTTTTTTTACGGGAATTTGAGACAAACCTCGTTAATATTCTTGGTTAAGTTACTTCAAATGCAACCAATGTGAGGGTAATTTGGTCTTTCTCCAGCATATTTATAAATGTAAAAAAAAAACTCTCTTTCTCACCCTCTTCTCTTTCTTTCTCTCCCCCCCCCCCCCCTCTCCCCATCTCTTTCTCTCTTCGTACGTGGAACCATCCTTCACCACTATCAACACCATCACTGCCCCACCGGTTCACCACTACACCTTCACACCCGCACTAGTGCCAACCCCCCTAGCTACCATTTCCACAATCTCTCTTTCTGTTTTACACACTTGACCGAAACAAAAAGTATCCTTTTCTCTCTCTCTCTCTCTCTAAACACCCACATTCACACACTCTTTCTCTTTGCCTCCGACGCCAAAATTCTTATCCCTTTATGGCTAGTGAGTCTAGTGGTGGATACCGGAATAACATACACCCGCGATGATACCACGAGTGGCTTATCGACACTAACGTTTGATTCAAAGGTGGCTTTGGAAGGGGAAAGATTGATACATAGAGTATGAAGGAGTAGATGAAAGGATATTGGTATTGAGGGATACTGGTTTTGTAGCAGGGCAAGCGGTGCGGAAAGCAGAGTCGAAGAAAGTTGAGAAGCATCTAAAGCTTGTGAGGAGAACCAACACGTTTTCGTACCCCTGGCATTTGATACCTTTGGCTCCTTGGCACCGGAAGCCATCCGTTTCCTGACCAGGGTCCAACGGGTTATTCATAGCAGTGTCTCGACTCCGGGGGGGCATGGGTTCGTTTTTAGTAGGCTAGGGTTTGCCGTCCAGAAAGGGGTGGCGGCACAGCTTGTTGCCCGCCTGCCCGCTATCTTGATGTAATTTTTCACGATCATTATATTTAAAACTAAGAGACTAGCACATAATAATTTGTGAAAGGATGGGGAAATAGTGGTTGAATTAGGTAAAGGATGCAAGGATTCTATCGTCACTTGTGTTATCATTATCGCCTTAAAATAAATCAGAAGGTGTGTTGACTGATGATTGGTTTACTAGTGATAAAGTAAGCTCATCCGACTCATATATGTGTCCAGACTGAAGGTTTCTTGTTGTGAACTTGTACTTATGAATTGACATCATTACTTAACATCCGGTTTTCTTGGCTCATTGCTTGTAGAAGCTATACTCCAAATATGTGCAAATACTCGTTGCTTGTAGATGTTATAGTTCATTAGCTGCGGATTCATTGATCAGATAGTGATCAAAATGTGGGTTATTGGATTTGGGAGGGAATGAGTGGTTCGTTGAACGATAGGAGAGTTTCGGTGTGTATTGAAAACTGAAATATCTATACTACATTATAAAGGAGGAGACATGGGCAAATATGTCCAAGTTGTCCAAAGTTAAGATAGTATACCAAGGGTTTGTTTACAATTTCCTAAATTTTACCACTTTTCTTCTCTAAATGCCCATGGGGTAACTTTATTTCATTAAATTATCAAAATTCACAATCAAGTTATCCATCATTATTTTTGTATCTACATTGAATTATTACATCTTCCTATGGGATAACTTTATTTTATTAAATTATCAAAAATTCACAATCAAGTTATCTTTCATTATTTTTGTATCTACCTTTGTGATACACCCTTGTTTATACTCCCAACCCACTTGAAAAATGCTTAGTTAATGTCACACCCCGCCTAAGGCGGAAACACGAGGTGCAACTGAAATGATTTCCAAGCAAAAAAGTCACACAAGCATTATTTAAATAAAACAGGAATTACCATTTAAGCATTTAAGTCTTACAAAAACATAACATTAACTGTTTGAATTAGAAACCATTGTTTAAAGTGTTTAGGTCAAAACATCACAACAATAGTTCAAAAGATGGTATCCCTTAAGTGCTCGCACGCGACCTTCCTAAGTTCCATGCTCCATGTTAATTTCCTGAAAAACATGCATGTAAAAATATAGGTCAATACAAAGTTGGTGAGTTCACGGGTTTCATGTAAATGGACATGTAATCCAAATCCGACTAAATTACTGCCTAGCTAGGGCAATAATTAATATGTGATCTGACATGAGCCCATAACCAAACCTTGACATGTTGTGCATCGCCCATTGTACACTCAAGACAATGAATAAATGTGAAATACTAGCACTCTTTTGATATCTGTCATCCGTCAGAGCGACTGACCAAGAGTGCGGGTGTCAACCCAATAGATCTATTCTGGTGTTTCTTGGCTAAACCTATAGCTAATGGTTATGGTGAAATGTATGACACGAGGGCTTAATGGATCCTGAACCTTATTGTCTCATGTTGACATAATAGTCATGTATGTAACTGAAAACTGAAAACTGTACGCATGTTTTTCCCCCGGAAAAATGTAAAACAGTGAAAAGGGGCAGTGAAACTCACCTTGTGTGTGTGTCTGGAATGTAATACTGAGCCTGGAGCTAGAGTACCCGACCTACGTATCCTATGTAAGAAGGGAAATTTAAGGTCTATGTTACTTGTATTGTTTACAAGTTGTTCCATTATTATGTTTGTCCTTGTAACTTAAACCCTTCTAAGTTCGGTGTGGCTTTGATGTAGGGATTTATCTATTTTACGTATTGTTTCCCGAAAGATACAATGTTTATCTTTTAAATGCTTAATATCATGGTTTCTAGGTGCAACTTTTCCCATAATATGATCCTTATGTTTTGTGTTGCTAGATTTACCATTTTTATCTAGTCTAATGACCTTGGTGAAAAATAACATCATCTTTAGTGAAAACATCACTTTTATTAGTAAAACATGTATTATTATACACTTTGGATGGGTGTATGTGTTCATGTATTGTAGGCTTTGCAATCTTTAATTTGACATGTGTGTAGATCTATCAAATCTAGGTATCTTTAACTTACTATTTTCATAAGTCTAGTAACCCTTGTGAAAATAATGATATCCTATGTTAAAAATATGACTTTTCTTGAAAACATATGTATCTTTGTAAGCTTTGTTATTGTTCTAAACTTGTCACACATGACTAACAACTTATCAACACCATGTCTTATGTTAGTGAGTTTAGAAATCATACAAATTTTCTTATATAACTTTCGGTCCTATGGATATATATCTATATATATGTTTCGGCCCTATGGTGTATGTAAATACATGCATTTTCCAACTAACATTATGTATTTCAAGTCATAAGCTTACTTATTTTACATGGTTTTAGTTACAAGTGTCAACAATAAGTGAACAACTTGGTGTAGGAAAGGAAATATGATAATAAAACAAAAGTTAGACATAAGGCTATACCTCCTAGTGTCTAAGAAGAATGAGGGAATTAGGGGCCTTGTACACCTTGGTTAAGCTCCTTGTACCCATAGATTTCCCTTGAAAGTTGGTAGTTTTTGGTTGTATATAATAGCCGAGAGGGGGGGGGGGGGGGGCTCGGTGGTGGAGTGGTGGTTCGGTGGTTGTGGTGGCTGAATGGTGGTGGTGTCCGGCGGTTGTGGCGGTGCCGAGAGGTAGAGGGAGGGAGGAAGGGTAAGGTGGTGTGTTAATTGTATTTGTGCACTAAACCTTCTAGTCCCTTGACCCTATTTATAATTGATATGGATGGAATGGTAGGATGCCTTTGCAAAAGTGCATGGAGGGCATCTTTCCATTTTGGTGCAAAGTCATTGGAAAGGTGATTTTGGCTAGATTGTTGGTGCATGTAGATTTGATATGTGCATGGTGCTTCTTGGGAAGAGGGGGCCAAAAATTGGAGGGTGTTGGAAGGTGTAGGCTTAGTCAACTCACTTAGATTTGATGTATGGTAATCATGTTTCTTGTTAGATTAGTGTAATCCTAGGATTGATTTGGTATGATCATGATCCTTGGTGTATGGAAGGTGTTAGATAACAATTGTGGTAAGCCAATCTTTCTAGGATGAGGTGAGACAAGATTACTTACCATTTTTATGAAAGATCTAGGAATGTGATGGAATGACTAGTACATGAGTGAAAGATCTGAACACTTCACACATATGCATGTGTGTCGTGTATATGTATGTATATATGTGTAGGATAATTATCTTTGGTAAGTCAACTATTAATGGGAGGCATAAGTAGGGAGATGTTTGGCTATTTAAAGTGGAATCTAGTGATTGAGATGATGGTTCATTAACATACAAAAAGTATAATCTTTGGGAACCAAAAATCACACATACATATGTGTATATGTGCCGTCGCACATATGTATGCGTGTGTATATATATATATATATATTTTCTTTGAACATTTTAATACACATCTTGTATAAATGCTTGGTCACATATTATAGTTTGATGTTAGGAAGGGTCTTTGTACAAGTCTATGTAATACAAGATGATATATAATTGTGTGCACATTATATACTTTTTAACTAGTTGTCTTACTAGTCGTTTTTGGAGTGTTCGGACAATCCTTGTGTGTGGACATTGTTTGTTTTTGTTCTTGATTGAATCATAATTTTAGTATTATGTTCAATTGTATGAATTCCCAAACTAGGGTTTTGGTGTGATCTCTCTATAGCTTATCAGGAGCTTATACGACTAGTTATGAAATTGTATCAACTAGTGTGCCTAATGCTAGACTGTAAGCATCGAAATTGACTTGCTGAGACTTTGTATGGCTCAATTATAATGAAATATGCAAAATGTAATGTCATGCACAATGTATACGTGTAGTCAAGTGTACGGGTATGACCTGCGATTTCGACGGGTGTCACAGCTAATAATTATTGTATTTACATGTCTTAGGGTCAATTATATGTAAATTAATGTGAAGCACACGGAACTTGTAGCTTACTATACAGAAGTCCAGTTGAGTTCACATCTTCTTTCACTACAATGAACTTCCTTTTACTCCTGACCCTATGATTTAAATATGTTAGTATGAGTTGTTTGTTCTAGCACTTGTAACATGACTCCAAATGATGGCAAACAAAATGTTAGCGATGTTGATGCTTTTGATTCTCTCATCATCTATAAGGTCCCTCAATTTTTAGGTAGTTAAACAGAAAGCAACATAATTTTTTTTTATCCTTATGATAGTGTATGACTAAAACAGTGAAACCTACCTACATGCTTTGAGTTTTGAGTTTTGAATGTTATATATTTTTAATTTGATTATTGACACTGTTATAGTTATAGGATACATTTACAAGTAGTATTTTACAGTTTTACCCAAATGGGTTCAAAAGAAAATAACTTGCTCAAATTCCTCATAACATATACATATTTTACCCAAATTTATATTTTTAATACTCTAAAAAGAAATATCATTCATGGCAATATTATGTGTTTGTTTACAATCATATAATCTAACTCCTTTAGCAATGCATTTGAAGTACACTTTGGTGATCTTTTTTGCATTAGCAATATTGCGAGTGTAGAAGGACATGCTATCTCTTCGAAAGGCAAAAAGAGACTCAGTTAAGAAACATGCAAAATACTTGTGTCTGATGCATATCATGTTCCTACCGCGTATTGCCGACTCCGCCGCACAACGCGCGGGTTACCCACTAGTATGTATTTTAATAGGGAAAAGGAAAAAGACCAAATTTGCATGTGAGGGGATTAACCAAAAAAAACAAATAGAGTTTGTCTCAAAGGTTGATTTTGGCAACAAAACATGAAGAAAAATGTTGATTAGAGTTCTATTTTAACTTAAAGGTATAGGTTGTAGTTTAGATCATAGTTATCAAAGGCGTTAAGCGCGTTCAAGGTGCAAAAAAAGTGAGAGCCTGGGATAAAAAAGTGAAAAAAGAAAAAAATTAAAAATATATCATGTATTAAAAAAACAATACTGTTGTTCAAAAAAACTAAACAAAAGCTCTTATATAAATTTTAATATAATCTAACAAGTATCAAAAGTTTTATAATATTAACTTATAAAAGTAGTTTTTCTTATATAAAAATAGCAATCTAGCTAAATCTAGCCATAACTTAGAGAAACCTCTGTTGAATTTGGGCATTTCAACGGAATCTACACTAAAACAATCATTTGGAGAATTAAAGCACAATTACTTCGACTTAAGGCACGATTGCATCGCCTCACTCGAAAAATGGGCCTAGGCGCAAAAAGAGATGACTTTTTAGCATCTATGATTTAGATAATACATAAAGATGGTTTTATGTAGTTTTGTCACTTTTTAACAAATTATGTGACAATATAGATTATAGAAGTTCCACATATATTTATTTTTTCTCTGTCCATAAACTTTAACATACAATTTGTAGATACAACTTTACGTTCATATTATTTATATAAAAAGGTAGCATCGTATTTTGAATGATATACATTAATAATTGATATGAAAAGCTACCGTCCACAATTGTTTTTTTTTTTTGGCCTTTTGACTGGCTCACTTTGTAAACAAGTTGACTGAAACAAATGACAGTAGGATTTTGTTTGTCGAAAGAAGGTTCCAAAGCTACATGGCTGACATGTGATGGCGATGTCTAAGTTCTCAATTTGACTTTACTTTTTAGACAAAGGTTTTAACTTTTTTTACCAATTGACTTGTGTATTCTCCTTAAATTTGTGGGAAATGGCTTTACTTTACACAACATATATTATAGTTAATGATAGCCGTATCCCTTTCAGTTGTTGCCACCTCTTACTGAAGCCCTACCCTTCTGGTCACCTTTGTCGTCCTTCACCATGGAATTGTATCGGATGCAAAGTGGCAAGCACCACTTGTTTTTCATGGCATTTATGTTCATATGATTTGTGTAAAATAAGAAACATTTCTTTAACAATTTACTGGAATCGAACTATCATTTTTTGCAAAATATGTAAATGGGAAGAGATACTTAGAATAACCATGGTAACACATAAACTCAAAGTCGGAAACAAACTGAATAAACACATTATTATCTACATCCTATTCACAGGTGTTGGTGGTTCCCCACGGACATTGTGAGTTGTTAAGTTTTTAAAATTTAAGTATCTAACATTGAAAGCAATATAGTGAGGTTGGTAGTTAGGTTTCCATAAAATTGAGTTGAAGTTATGGGTTTGATCCCGCTTGGCTGCAACAATTTTTCTTCTGTTTTTGTCTTCTGCTAAATTGCTCTTGTACTACTCCATTTTACGCCATTTAGAACAACTTTTACAAGTTGCAATTTTAACCCCATGTTTAATAAGTTTGATAAATATCATTTTTTACGTGTCGTTCTTTTATGTGAAAAAAAACTATTTTTTACGTGCACATGCTCTTTGGCCACCTACGAAGTCTAACCCATAATACCGCATACTTGTGGTGTGTTTTTTCACTTAGTTAAACGCATTGTGTTTTACACGTTTTAGTAATTATCTTTTACGCATTGTGTTTTACACATCATGTCTAGCAGTATGTTTTAAACTTTATGTCTAGCAGTGTGTTTTACATTGTCTTTTACGAGCTGTATGACGGGGAAAACACTAGTTAACTCTTTATAGGTGTCATGGTTAATTTAATATAAATAAATATTGTATATGAATTCCAGAAATTAAGGCTTTCATATTATTTCGTATGGTTTTACTGAATGATGTTTTTACATGAACTTTAAGGTAATTAATATTGTTTCTTTTACACTTATGGAGCTCATAATTTTGTTTTTGTTTTTTTTTTTCCTTAGAATTCATGAGGTTAACTATTTATATCAATCAACACATTCTATTCTAATCTAAAATATTTAACTCATCATACGTCGACTGTTAAACCTTGTAATGGAATGTTTTTTATTAAAACAGTTTTTATAGAACCGATAAATATATTACAATTATAAGATACATACATGTGCATGAGGATTATTATTACCTACTACATTATATTATACAACATGTTTAAAAATAATAACCGTGCGATTTCTCGACCACCATCCTGGTACATTGTCCAATATAAATATGCGCAAGTTACTTCTTTTTTTAATTAACAAAACTAGATGGCAGATTGAATACCATTTTACAATTAAATATAAACACTTGCTTATTTTATACATTTAGTCAATGAACGTTAATTATCTATATAATAGCTGGTATAGCTTTTAGTTTTTTAAGCTGAAAAGATAGTTAATTAAGGAATGCCATGAAATAGTCGTGGGATTTACAATATCAATGTTTTTTTTGGACTAAATCACCTTGTAAACGCGTTGTTGATGTTGTGACAAATTAACTATATATTTTTTTAACAGTAAACTTCATTCAAACAACCACGAATCAATAAAATGGGGCATCTACAACAAGACAACTCACATAACTACTGATGAGGTGGGTAGCTCAAGCTTAATAAACTAATAAATATGCAATATAGCTTAAAAGGTTGAAAGGTATAAAGGTTACGATTCCCACATCTGTCTTAGTTAGCAAAAAGATAACTTATATGATCAGTCACATCACACTTTATGTGTGATATCTCTCGCCCAGCAGCAGCTCATGCATGTGCTGGAGACCAAGCTATTATCCGCAGGTCAACAGCCTTCCCTTAACCATAAATGGCAAACTCCCATTGCAGCCATGGATCCGAGGTCAAGGGCTTCCTTATATAGAAGATCCCCCTCTATATAAACCAGCACTTGACAATCAGTTCACACCACCAGATCATCTGATCTAACCTTCTCTCTAGAAGATATTGCTTTATGCTTTATTATTTTTCTTCACACTTAACAATAAACAAAAATAATAATAATACAAAATTTAAAACAACATCCTGGTCTGAACATTTCTTCACATCAGGATTCTAAAACAATAACAAACAACAAAGGATCCACCTAAGTGCTGCAAAAGTAGGGGGACCCCGCGACCCACGTTAGGCTAATCGAAACGTTTAATCTTTTTACCCCAAAGATCCTATAACCATCCTTAGTCCATTATTTTTTGTAGCAACAAGTTGGCGCCCACCATGGGGGTGCGCCGATAAACACACTATTGAAACATGTTGTGTAGCTCCAAGTTTCAAGATCCACACATGTCTGAGGACGGATCTTCTGGTGAGGTAAACCAAGTACCTCAGAACACTACTCCTAACACTGGTCGCTCTTCGCCGACCAGATCTACTCCTTTCTCCACTCCGGAGGGCACTCCAACAGGAACTATGTTCCTCGAGTTTCCCTCTTTTCAAACCCCAACTCCTACTTAGTCAGGGGTTGCTTCTCCTCAAATGGGTACTATGCAAACACGTACTTGAACGCATAAATCTAATGCCCGAGGAGTAGAAAAGTACTTCCTACAGTTGAGACACCTTCTCAACCCGCATGTGAGTAGTGAAAGAGAAAAAGGTGTGAGGATAAGGCTGGATTATGAGGAGCCTGAACCATTCTTATCACCGGGACCTCCACCTTCTCTTAACAAATCGAGTCATACCACATCATTCCATGAAGCTGGTCCAAGAATAGCTAGTTTACTTTTCTACCCCAGTCCGTACACTTCAAACAAGCCTAATCCAACAGTTTAATCATTGGTCTCTTCTCAACCTTTGTCAACTAGTCACCTATTGGGCATGAAATAAATGTAACACCCCAACCGATTGTGGAAACATCGAGGTATCACGTAGTGACGATTGATCAAAAGCTCATGGTACTAAAGTGTAAATATTATTAAGTTCAAGATTCAAATGTCAAACAACGAAAATACATCAAGTCTCAAAACAACTCATGAAATGTGTTTGTTTTATTGAACTAAGTCTCAATTCCTATGTGATATCATCAAGTGTCCCCTGAAAAATGTACAAAATACAACGTCAACAATAATGCTGGTGAGTACACTTAGTTTTGTGTACATATAGTACAAGTATAAAAAAATGTTTACAATTTAATTTGTCATGAATCATTGAAGGCAAATATGAAAAACACGTAAGTACACAACGCTGGTCAGAATCAAACCTCTTATGTTGACCAAGATTAAAGCATTAACAATGACCTAGGACTTCCCACACACATAAGTACTTTCCACTAGGCGGGTTGTCAATCCAAATAGCGCTATCCATTGTTAAAGTCGGCTAGCTAAGTTAATGATTTTGTAAATGATTGCAAGTATACTACGTTTATGTTTACTAACTAGCACAAGAATTCACAGCATAACACGTGTATGAATTGTATGTAAAAATGTTTATGAATATTTGTAAGTGTAAGTTTAAGAATACCCATAGTTTGCGAAAGCGATCCAAATCCAACTAAAGCTGCCGTGAGTTAAAGAACTGGGAATTCCCACGGAATTCTACCTATAACGTTTAAGAATACTAATAAGGGAAATGTCTAAAAGTCTAAGGTATCTAGATTCGAAGGCACTAGGGTCTGTTTAGGCGATTTAGGGAATTAGAACTTCTATGATAAATTAAATTGATATCATATTCGTACGCCAAAAGAATATGATTAAAGTCTATGAATATGATATGGTAGTATAATATTACCAATTGAATATTCGGATAAAAATATTTTTCGAATAATTAAGACAAAGGATAAATTTAATTATAATTCCTATTATTTCAATAATTAATAATTATTGAACAAATAATTATGAGTTACTCGAATGATTCAACCAAATGATAATTATGACTTTAAAACATAGGAACATTTCTGTTTATAAAGAAATATTTACAAAACAAATTTTAAATATTATAAATAAATAAATGATTAATTATGTCTACTTAAACATAAATAAGACTAAAAAATACAAGATATTTTTTTTTTCATATTTAACTTTTTTTCATTCACAAAAAAAAGGGTAAATTACATAAGGATGGTAGGTAGCGGGCAACAACTGCGCCAAAAAATAAAATTTTTTATGAAAACTGAATACTTTTCTTATAAGAAAAATGAAAATAATTAATCCATAATTTTTTTTCTCAATTTATTTTGCATTTAAAACTGGTTTAATGAATTTAAAATGATTAAATAATTAAAAATAGGAAAATAAATAGAATAAATGAATTCTGGAAAAATATTTTTATTTCGGTTTCTGATGTTTAGAATAATTTCCCAAAAGTGTTGGGTTTAAAATCAGTTAAAATGA
>JAUTDX010005897.1:0-34465 GCA_030844895.1 Ambrosia x helenae
AAAGTACAATACCGTTTACAAAATTAAAGAAAATAAGATACAACATAAAATGTACCGAATCTTGATTCAAGCACTTCAACCGCATCATCTTCTACTAAGCCCTCTGCAAAAATAAAGTATATGTTGATGTTTTTGGTTTTGAGGATCGTGTTTGCCACGGGGGCCCTTAAAACAGATTCCGCGCCTCCTCTTAGACGGTCTGTCTCCAGGGTACAACAACCGGAACAGTAGTCGTACTGCCGGAGATGGTCTTGAGCCCAAGATTCCACCGGGTCCTATGGTGTTGTTGTTCTTGATTATAAGAAAAGAAAAGTAAATTGGAACATTGAAAGTGCTCCTCTCAAAAATTGATAAAGACACATTCGGCCATTTTGTGGAAGTACACGAATGTCTCTCTTTTACAAAATATGAGTTCAAAACTCACATTTAAATTATCCAAAGATGAAACTCCCTTTCAATTAATTAACTAGATATTAATCTAGTAATTAACAAAAAATTTAATGGAATTAAAGTGGTCAAACGAAACTCCTATTTTCGTTTATGACACGAGTTGAAACAGTCATTTACAACAACCCGAGACTGTGTATGAACTGACGCACCAGCCCGCGTTCGTATGCTGCGTGCAGAACATGATGACGCGCGTTGACCAGGGTGCTAGGCACTACCTGGTCATGCGCGATTATAGTCCCTGCGCACATAACGCTATGTCATCCGCGGATGACGACTCGTCTCATATGGAACCCGCCACGCTAAAAGCCACGTGCGCGGACCTGAATGCTATCTGGTCCTGCGCGCCACTTGTAGTTACGGTTTACGTCGAACGCGGAGACCAAGACTCTACCTGGTCTTTCCGCCATGTACTAGACCACTTCATGTTTTGTCATCCCACCAATGTGGGACAAAACTTAATCCATTTTCTCATCTTTGGTTGTTCCAACCTACACCTTTCAAGCTTCGATATCTTATTCATCTTAGCTCTATTTTGGACATGGTTTGATTCGTTGTGATGCTCTCACAATATAGTACACAAACGCATAAATAATTATTTATATAACACATATATAAATATTTATTTAAGTCCAAAATTAGTGAAAAACTCATTTTCACTACCATTTTTCCAACACTATTTTATGTCTTGCTTATTATGTAGAAAAAGAAGAATGAGTAAAATCGGTAGTGAGTAACAATGGCAGGTTGGCGGACGCGGCGGTGGGTAGTGGTGGTTGTGATAGGTGGGTGATGGCGATTATGGGTGGCAGCGGTGGCGATAGACGATGGTGGTGGCGACGATAGCAATGGTTCGGCCACTATATGCTTTAAGAGTGTATCATTGGGCATATATTCAAAAACTAAAATACGGTCATCTCCATCTGCAAAATAGCCATTTAATTAAACAAACGAATATGAAACAGAGACCACGTTCGTTCATATATGTTCGTGAATATTCGGTAACGTGTTTTGTTATGTTTGTTAGGTTCGGTAACTCATTAGGGTATTTAAATTTTTATTTTTAATTTAAGTACTCAAATTTCCTAGTGGTGAATTATTTAATATATATTAGTGTATCACATATTAATATTACTTTAACTATTTTAATTAACTGTTATTTTT
Organism: Ambrosia x helenae; assembly: GCA_030844895.1. NCBI lineage: Eukaryota > Viridiplantae > Streptophyta > Magnoliopsida > Asterales > Asteraceae > Ambrosia > Ambrosia x helenae. Next base: position 1,612 of record JAUTDX010005897.1, read on the forward strand.
GGTGGATTAAACAAATATTTCAAGTGTTCGTTTTAGTTTGTACTCAGTTTTGTTCATTAATGCCTGTTTGTGTTCGTTTACATTCATTTGTGTTTGTTTTTGTTCGCTTTGTCCGACACCTAAATTTAATAAAGGGTAAAATGCCAAAATCGTCCATGTGTTTGGTGAAAGTTGCCACTTACGTACAAACTTTTGATTTTTTGTCATAATCATACCATGGTTCCAATTTTTTGTCACTTTCGTTCTTGGCACTAACGACGTCCAGTTAAGTCACATTAAGTCAGGGGTAATTTCGTCCATTCAACTTTTAAAGTTTTGTTTGCTAAAATTGTCCTTCCCCTAATTATTAAAATCACCCCCTTTCTCTGTCTCAGAATCTCTCTCTCTCTCTCGTTTTCTCTCTCTCTCTCTCTCAAAATAATAATAATAATAATAATAATAATAATAATAATAATAATAATTACATACATATCGTTATACAATTTCATACACGAAATAATTGATTAAGTTCTTCAACCACTAAATGTTGAACGATCAATTGCGCAAGGGTTTAAATAAGACTTCAATCGTAATAACTAATAACCGTTGATTAGATTTAGATTCATCGATGGGGATTGGAGTGGATAATTCGCCGAAGAACGTAGGTGTAGCGATGGAGATTCCGATGGTTGATGGTGAACGCTTATCATTATTATGTTGTGTGTTACAAGGTGGGATGGTGGCAGATTTGCATACGAGGAAGCCTTGGTAATTATACCTTGCTCCTAGTGGGTCTCTGGCGATGTCTCCGGCTAGGATATCTTCTCCGACTGGGTCTCATATCTTCTCCGGTGGTTATGGTGGGGTTGTAGTGAGGTAAAGGGTATGGTGGGGTTACAATGGTGGTTGTGGTGGGGTTGCTCATAGGTTGCTCATATTCATCAACAGGTACAAAACGGAACAATAGCATACCTCGAAATATCTAGATTTTAATAGGAACATACTAAAACACAAGTTATACATGATTCAAAAGCAACTCTTAACATTAACATTCAATTGCATTTTTAGTACCAAAACACATGTTATAAATTCAAGCACAAACAAACGCAAGTTCACTTCATACAAACGCAAGTTGTATATAATAAAAAAACCACTTATGAACATAATTTGCGTTTTAACATGATTACAAATTACAATATAGGTTCCTATATATACATTTTTGTGTGCATGCACTGCATCATCATTAACAAAACATTTAACTTATATACCAAAAAATATGCAAACAGGGCTTTCACAATCCCTCGCTAAGCATTGCTAACACTTCTGATGGAGTGTACAACACATCACCATCTAGGTTGTCGTCAGCACCTTCTTGCGCTGCCATATCAACATCCGGCTCAACTTGTTCTTGAATGTTATTCTCGACTTCCACAACTGCTTCATTTTGTATATCCCCTGCATGTGCAACATTCCCTACTGGAGCAGGAAGTATCTGCCCCTCCACAACTTCTTCCTGTTGTTCAACGTTCTCTTCCTCGTCAAGGACTATATGGTTTCTATTTCTACACTGATATACCAAACCATAACGTCTCTGAGGTTGCTGCACTTTGTTTATGTTATGAAATGCTTCTAATCCTTCAACACCAATGGCTGGTGGTAAAGGATCATCCACAATGGCATTATTATTTTTTTTTTATAAAAGTAGACCATCAAATTCATTTAGGTATTCCTAAGAGAGACATAACGTCTTGCCATTTAAAAAAATTAAAAAAAAGCAAATAAACTATTCACACGAAAATGCAAGTCAAAATGGAGTGACTTCTCACAATGGCACCTGACTTATAGAGAAGTGGGATAGATAGATTATAGGTTTTTGATTACTAACAATAGTATATTTTATTTATCCTAACACAACCCACTGACAGAAACGTCGTACATCATTTTAGTTTACAAATTATGACTTAAAAATATCTACAGTTTGATGGATGTTTAATTATTCCTTATAACAATTTCAAACGCAAGTACAAATAACATTATACGCAAGTTGTTACTAACTAGTAAGGTGCCCGCGCGATGCGGCGGGAACCAATCTTTTCGATTAGTTATGGATTAATTATGCAAAGATTTGCACGGTTGTGCAAGAGGAATGTTCAATTGAAAGGATTGAAATGTTTGAAGCCGTAAACATACATACAGACAAATGTCTAACTTGCAAGTTTGAACCATCTTCATGTTTTTCCAACAACAACAGAGAAATTTTTGTTTCATCCTCTTTGATGGTTGATTCCAATGTTTTTTTCTTTGTTTTTTTTTAATCACAGTAGGTGGTATACATACAGTAGGAGGTGTCATCTTGACAGAACGATAGCAACCCATAAAAATTGTGAGGCATGCGATCAATATGACATTTACATTTGTATCTACTTCTATAGCTAATAGTGCCAACGTGAGACCTGCACAAGGCTGGATAGATAAATAATCTCTTAAGAAATTAGTCACATGGAAATATACAACAAGATAAATACAAATGGAACTGTATTTAAAAAGTTGATAATTAGAAGTGTTTAATTGAAGAGAAATATTTAAACTTGCTAGAGCAATGTTTGTGGCAACGCTCACCATTCTTCATTGTCAACACTACAAATAAGTAATTTCAGAAGAAATCTAGAGAAGAAGTAAATATTTGCTTGCTAGATGAAAGCTCGATCTATGGCCTACAATAAATACACGCACAACTTCATAAGAATGTGCGTTAAAAACTTAAATACATAATGGTTATTGTGATTAGATTTTTTTTTAACAGAAGGGAACCCATATATATCCACGAACAAAAAAAACACTATCTAAGGTAGAAAGCAAATGTACAGAAACTATTACATAAAACCATCTAGACCTAACTAATGATTCCAAAATTTTCCAAATTAACTCCAAGTTTCAAACCATAAAAAGTGTACTCCTTTGTGACTCACTGAATTTTGTCACCTCAACACTCAAAAAAACACAAGATGCCATCATTGTACCACCGTTCAATGGTGATGCTTTCCATTTTAGCACGATGCTTCATCTACAAAAGTGTATTTTCTTTGATGCTTTCCATAATTTTTGCAGTTGAAGGGGGTGATTTTTTTTTTGAAAATCTTGCCATTCCGGTGTATCCATATTCAAAAGTAAAACAGATTCAAGTGACAAAAAACACAGAGCGTGTATATCGATTAACACTTACCTTAACAAAAAAGTCAGCAGACGGCTTCTGGGAAAGATGGAGGAAGACGAAGATTGGACCTGAATCTTATTCGATTTAAGTTGTGATGATCTTTCTTCCTAATGCTGATGATGACGATGATAGGCTGTTGAGGGTTGTAGCTTTTTTGTGCTTGAATGTGTCAGGCGGCATGGAGTGGTAAAACGACCATGGGGGAACAAGTGTCAAAAGGAGGAATAGAATCAGTATCTTGCATTTGACCTAAAGCGAAAACAGCCTCATATGGCACAGATTTAAAGATCTTTTGCTGTTGCAATAATCAAAATGACACATCTTATAATTTTGAACACGACATGAAAGAAGCACACTACCACACATAAACATACAATTACATTCATAGGCCCATAGCATCTAATATGCTCCACAAACAGTTCAGTTAAACAAAAAAGATGACTCGCGTCTTCAAAAGTTTCAAAACATAGATACAAAATAAGCTGATTAGCATAAATAGCCATGTTGTTCCTCATGACGTATACTCACCTCATGAAAAGCAACATTGTCACCAGCTTTATGGCCATTAGGATCTGTGTTGGAGGCAGCTACTCTACTCGTTGCATCGTCATCCTCATCACATAGCTACCAAAGCCTACATATATATGGAGAAAAAGGATCCATACTTCCACCCTGCTCAAAAGTAACAACAAATCAATACTGAATATCATTGATCATCAATTTATCATATAATTTTAAAAAATGTATCAAACCTGTTGCAGAGAAGAAGCATATGAAGGTTGATTAAGAATTTTTGATTACGCTGTTCTTCATTAATAGCCACATTGGTGCTCCGGCTCTCATTTCTTGCAAACTGCAGATCTGCATAGCAAAGAACACAAATCAACACCACCATCTATTACGTGTCAATTCTTAAAATTCAGAGTAAATAAAAATCAAGAATGTATGTTTGGAGTTTCATACCAGATTGAAGATACAACTAACTATTATTATTATAAACACTTTATTTGCTTTGAAAATTCTGTTCAAATACGTTGCCCCAAATACAGAAAATATGGATCTTTCTCCTTATAAACCAACATCAAAGACGATTGTACACAATTTAAGACGAAATAAAAAGAATATTCGAGATTTTATAGGTGGAGGTTGTGCCGGGGGGGGGGGGGGTTGAGGGAGGCGATAGCGGATTTAGGGTTTGAGTGAGAGACGCATCAAGCAAAATGAAAAGTTGATTTACGGCTTTATCTCTTTGATTTTTCTGTACAATGGGGAATTCAAAATATGAATGTGACTGTGAGTATTTAGGAATGATGAGAAAGTGATTTATAGGTGGGAGAAGTTTTTTTCCTCTCCTGAGATCTTGCTCCTCTTCCACATATTTCGGTTTATAGTTTAAGCTTTTTAAAGTGATTTATAACCTCCTCTTGTATGTTATGATTCTAGAAGCAATTTTATAGTTTAAGTTGTTAGATACTAACTAAAAGACATATTTACCCTTAAAAATTATTTTGTATGTGCATTAAGTGTTGTACCTTAAGCAATTATATTTGTATTACTTAAGATTTAAGAAGTCCTTGGCTCATGCATTATAATATAGTATAGATTAAATTACCCCAAACAACTATACACATTAAGACGCAATAAAACACGTATTTGAAACCAAAACAACAAAATCAAAATACGAGCATACTCATTCATAATTACCAACTGATAATGGTCTAGCAAACCTGATTTTGAAGTTTAAGCAGGCCGATCGTTGTTCTCCTTTGATCGTCTTTCATATTCAATTCCTGTAAAGTACCATTTGCTTGTTAATTGGTTATTGCAACTACTAATTACACGCAATAACTTTGCAAATATTGTATATGCATACCTGATTTCGACTTAGATGCCATTGTATTTTGTAGATTGCTCTGTTTCTTTGTTTCGAACAGTAAAAAAAACCCTAATAGTATGTTTGGTTTGTAGACAACAGACAGTTTTCGAAGCTTGGTTAGTTATTTTAGAAACTGGAATGTCAATTGAATGATATTTGTAATTTGCCTGTTTTTTTATTTTTTCGTCCAATTACTAATATGCCCTTCTCCATGTTTTCGACAACTTTAATGACACATGAAATTTTACGATCGTGCCCTTAATAATCAACTTTAATCGGCGACTACCAATGCTTCTTATACTTTTTACGTTAACTTACTTTTTAGTTACTCATGCTCCAATTGTTAAAAATTTAGGGCATTTCGTTATATTTTTTAGTAATATTATCTTCTCCCTTGAGAATAGACATTAGATATTATCAATTATTTCCTAATCGTATATTAAAAAGAATTGCGTTTAGTAGCAAAAGCATTTGTGGACAAGATTTTGGATTGTATAAAATAAGAGTACAGTGTCCATGATGTCTAGTGACAGAAAATCATTGTTGATAAGATTTTGGAAATTGGAATGCCAAGTCATGTACGAATATTGTCAAGATTTTGTGGATATTAAAAAAGACGTGATTATAATGATCTTTTTAGAAATAAATATTTTTTATGTCATAACTTGTAAATTATACTAAGACAGCAAAGAGACGGGCAACAAGCTAGGTCACCACCCCTTGCTGATTTATCATGTATGTCTTAATTTAATATGGTTCCTTTTTTTTAAAATCGATAAAATCAAAAGTTTATTAAAAACAAAACGGGTTAAATTTCTCTAAAGTGTTAAATAAAAGTGTAACACGACCTAACCCATGTTATAACTCAATAACTATACATATTTTTTAGATATTTGTCCAATCCGTGTCACCATCCATATTGTTGTGTCTTTAGTTTTGCATGTCTAAGTAATAAAAAAAATCACACCTGTTAATCACAAAGCTTCAACTAGATCAATTAGATAAGAGAATGTACTTCCAATTAATGTTATGTATCCGATTTGATGGTTGGCAAGTGTGTGGAAGTGTGGTACACAACGATCACCACACAGATGATGATTACGCGATGTTCCTAAAATGCTACAACCTCATTAGTCATCATCCCTTTTGATTGTTTTTAAAGATAGGAAACAGAAAAAGGTATTGCCTTTAAGTCTTTAACCCCTAAATTTATTATATATATATACATTTATCAACTGATTTACGCATGTTTTGTTGTACCATGGTGTACAAGTGCCATCAGCATGGTTAATACGTCTTCTGCTTCCTCTTTCTTTAGACATCCAGAATCTCCACCATCTATCTACTATCTCTCCCTCTTCCTGTATCACAATCGGACGAACCTGGATGAAAATCATTTGCTGGAATCGATCTACAGATAGTGAAACCATATGGGTTACGGTGGTTTTGACTTCAAATCAGTGGCGTGACATCTGAAACTAGGGTTTCGGCGAACCCTGGTTTTTCCGAGAGGGTTCCGATCAACAACGTTTTCATCTCTGGTTTAAGGTAAGTTTTTTTTTTCCGGATCAGATGTAATATTTTTAGTAAATTATAGTTTTGCACTTCTAGATTTCTTATATCCTACCTTTGTTGTTTGATTTCTATGCAAGTTGATATAGCCCTGTTTCGTGCATCTTTTTCGGCCTTTTGAGCTTTGACAGCACACATATTCTTTCTTTCTCCCTTCAATAAATATGATAACATCAAAAGACTGACTCGAATCCATATGATGGCAAACGACAGGCGACATCGATTGACGTAGCGCGCGTTCTGCTTGCTTCTTTTGATGTTCGACTGGTAAATTCCTTCCTATAGTTGCTATCGATAGCTCTTTATGTGTTTGTGCTTACACTTACCTTGCTAACTGTATCTTTCTGTTAGTTTTCAGAAGTGAATTGCTATTTAATAGTTGTATATATCGAAATATGGCGATACCTTGCGCCTGTAACATTTTGTGGCTTTTAGGTTTTGAACACTATAATTGATCTTTTTAAGTTTTTTTTCCCTACCATCACATATACCCTTTTCTCTGTATTAGACTTGATAAATTATGGTTCATAGTGGTGATTTATTGCTACATTCTTGGATGACGGCGAACCTCATTGTGGTGACTGTTTGCACTATTGTTGGCCATAGGTGCTTCTAATGGGGTATTAGTAATTTAAGGTCATCAGCTTGGTCCGTTAGTGCCAGCAAACAAGAACTAAAATAGGTAATGATTTGTTATATGTAGGCATGTAGCTTAGTCGGTTAGTGCCAGCTATTTGTAAGTTACAATCTTCACTTATAGTGTAAAATATATAATACTATCGTTGGATTTAGGCTTTGTTTCATCAAATGAGTAACATGTCAAACAAAAACTTTAGCCCAAAGAGGAACTTCTCTCATTTCGGTCGTCAAATAGGATGATAGTTACCAACATTGATTAACACATCGATTATGTATATATAAAGTCATAAAATCATGAATCAAAAGATGTTTGCCAGCTCAAAACAAGTCGGGCAAGGCTTTTTTATATACATATATAGGCTCAAAGAAATGATAATGTTTTGTTATGACCTTTTTGCGCCAGTAACTTCTTGGGGCTTTTAGGTTTTGAACACCATAGTTTGCCTTTTTTAAGTTTTTTCGCAGCGGCACATTTCCCTTCTCTCTATATCAGGCTTCACAAATTATGGTTCATTGTGGTAATTGTTTGCTCCTTTCTACGATAACATACTTGGTGATTTGGAATTGGCGACAATATACTTGGTGATTTGGAATTGGCGACGTCATAAATGATTAAGTATTAGTAAGTAATAGTTTTACCCTCTTAGTTGTTACTTGAAACTTACAAATGCTATAAGTCATTTAGATGTCCAAATCTAATCTTTCTTTCTATGCACGTCTTTTTTTTGGATATATATAGTATATGCTTTTATGTGTGTAAATATGAACTCTTTTATTTTTATAAGATCTGTTAGAATATGGTAAGACTTTTGTGATATGGAAAAGTTTTGTACAGGTGTATACAACATAATGGACTTAGTTTCGAGAGTGTTCATTTAAGATGAATGGACGACTTTTTAAAAAATGCCAAACAATTGTAATTTTATCTGCAAATTTCATCTTGAAATATGCTTAGGAACATATAATTTTTTAAGTTTTTAACATTTATAAAGAATGGTAATTTTTTCAACCAAATTTGTTGGAATATTAAAGGAAAATGAAACCGATTAGAAGCTTTAAAGAGGTGCAAATTTAAGACCAACAACTTAATTTGGTATATTCACTCACTCATTGTCTCTTCACTACTGTTCTTCGTAGGTTAAGAGGCGAAAAGGGACATCCTGATTAAGCATACTCAGGTACTTTTTAAAGGGGATACCAGCCTGATTGTAGTCTTAATTAGATCAGGACATGTGTTGGCTGCATGATTTATCATAATTGATTTATTTTATATACGCTTTAAAGTTGATTGGTAGTGTTTACAGGCGTGCATGAGTTTACAACCCTCATGTGCATATGGATGACCTGTTCAGTAGTTTCTCGGATTTTTTGATCGTGTTTCCGCAGCAGCGCGCGGGGCAATATACTAGTTCATATACCAAACCCAAACATGTGATATGTTAAATGCTATTTGTTCATAAGTGAAAGAAAGGGAGTGTCAGTGATTTTCACGTCATCTAACTATTTTATGTGATTAGCCTTAATTTAGTGATCAAATTAGAGATCATAATCAAATATCAAACAAGTTGAAGATAGTGGACCACACACCCGTTTGAAAATCTTTGGTAGTGACTAGTTACAAAGTGGACACGAATTTGATCATAACATCAAATTTGTGTAACGATGTCAAATTTGAATATCAGTAGCGACTAAACCATCAACAACAAACTAACGATCAATTAGGGATGGCAATGGGTCAGGTTTGGGACGGGTTTAGGTAATCCCAACCCCATACCCGATTAGGTATGCTTGTCCCAAACCCGTCAGGTTTGTATCGGGTAATTACCCGTCGAGTGGGCACGGGTAGGTTTTTAGTAGATTAGGGGTTGCTATTCAGAAAGGGGTGGCGGCGCAGCTTGTTGCCCGCCTGCCCGCAATCTTGTTGTAATTTTCTTGGTCATGAAATGAAGTTTTATTTACTTTAAAAAAAATTCACAAACAAGTTACTTGTCCTATGAGAAACAACATGAGATTTAATGGAACAAAAAGATATAACATAATGAGTGGTTCGTTTTGTAGTTGAATCATATAAAAGAATCAATCGAAAAACCGTAGAATATTTAACAGATTAGGCAAGATTGAGAAACAACACTGTTGAATCTTAGCATGAGGACGATTAGGAGCAATGGAGACTGAGGAGAATTAGCATCGGCGATGGAGACTGACGATGGCAAATGAAGAATAGGGTTTTCTTGGTCGTATGCACAGAGAGTATGAGAGAAGTTGGGCACTAGAAATGATGCATATGGACTTTTCACCCAAACCGGGTTAGAAGAGAGATATGGGTATTTGGTCTAAACGTGTGGACCCACGACATACATATAGAGGAGGATTAATGTCGTGATGTAATGTGTAAATGTGAATTAGGGCATTCACAATAGATGCTCTATAAGAATGTGAGGGGTGCCTCTATATTATATAGAGTGGGTATAAGTGGTTGTGAGTAGAGGAGAGAGAAAATATATAGATGAGACACTGTTCATCAGTAAATTTGGAGGAGACACTGTTCAGCCTCCATAATTTTTTAATATTTTTAAAAGTGGTTGTGAGTAGATGAGAGAGAAAAGGTAATGATAAAAGTATAGAATAAATATTATTAAATAGAAAAGGAGAGAGAAATGTAGTGATTTTTAGTATAATTATAGAGATGGAGGATTTACTATGAATGCTCTATATACTCCATCTTCATCTCTATAACTACACTAAAAATCACTACCTTTCTCTCTCCTTTTCTATTTAATAATACTTATTCTATACTTTTATCATTACCTTTTCTCTCTCCTCTACTCACAACCACTTTTAAAAATGTTAAAAAATTATGGAGGGTGAACAGTGTCTCCTCCAAATTTACTGATGAACAGTGTCTCCTCTATATATTTTCTCTCTCCTCTACTCACAACCACTTATACCCACTCTATATAATATAGAGGCCCCCCTCACACTATTATAGAGTGTTTATTGTGAATGCTCTTAGACTATAAGGAGTGGGGGGGGGGGGAAGAGGGGGATGAAGCGCCATGTATCTCTATAGGAAGGGATTTTTACCCCATAGGGCATATTATGGAGAGACAAAACCATCTTTTATAGCTAGAATTAGGGGTGTTCATCGAATCGAATAACGAATTTTTGAATTATTCGAATCGAATTTTTTGAATAATTTTTTTTACTGTATTCGTATTTGATTCGAATTCGTATTAGAAACTTGAATTCGAAGAATTTAAAGCGAATTCGAATAAATTCTTTTAAGGTTAAGAATTTAGGTCAAATTCATAGATAGTTCATGTTCTAAAGTTATAGGGGTATGTGTGTGTGTAATAAATATGTATTATTTTTATTCGAATTTCGAATCGAATCGAGTTTAAAATCATAAATTCGTATTCGATTTACTGAACTCGAATTGAACCGAATACGAATTGTTGATCATCGAATCGAATTCTTGATAATCGAATCGAATTAAGTCGAATTTCAAATTTTTCGATTTCGAATCGAATTCTGAACACCCCTCGCTGGAATAGGGTTTTACCCTACGGTAACTCGATGTACCCTCCGAGAAACCTCAGTATTTTATTCATCAATCACAAAAGATGCCACACAAGAAGGAAATCGAGATATTAAAGTGAGCAGGATGTTAGATAATAAAAAATGGTAAATGTAAATAAAGATTGTTCGTATATGATATAGTTTTCTTGTTTGTATTTATCTTATCGTAACATCGTACCAACATGATATCGATGCTTTCTTCTTCTACATTCTTGCCTCCCTCTCAAACCTAGTAGCCATTTTTTTTTCCTGATGGCCGATATCGTTACTAATAAGAAAATATGACACCCATAACAAAAGATAACAAATAAAATTGGAAAAAGAAGAAAAAGGAAGAGATGTGTAGATAAGCCTATGCAAGCACACTAACCTTTCATCAACTAATATCTTTTTGAGTTCCAATCCACCTTGAAATCACTTAGTAGGGAATCTAAAGCTAAAAGATAATAACCATCTATGTTTTTGCCCCTTCAAAATAAATAATTGCAAAAGTTTCATATGAGGCAATAACAAAAAAGAATGCTAACAAAACTCAATTTCTTTGAGGACCTCTTCTTGTCTCTGCTAGAGTTTTAAATTTTTAATTCAACACACACAAAAAGCCGATAAAAGAATATGACAACGGAAGACAATAAAAAACAAACAAATGGTTAAAGTAAATTTTTCCTAAAAACTTCTTTGAAGTTGAAATTGTTTCAATTGTAACAATTTATGAAAATAAAATAAAAAATAAGAACTGATTATTGTCTCGAATATGATGCCATAAAACCTCTAATAATCAAAATAATTCCATTTTAGTTCATAAAAGAAAAAAAAAAGACAGAGAGAGAGAAAAGAAGTGTAGCAGGAAAAGTATATATGATTAAGTAAAAGACAAGCCCACAAAATTAGGAAGACTGGTGGCCCAATCCAGGTGCAAATTTTTTTAATACCTAACAAAAGATAATAGATAAAACACACATATTTTTAGAAAATCTTAATAAGCACGATTTTAGACATCTTTTTGGAGAAGAACTAAGTCGAGCAGCTAGCAACTTAATCAGACAATCTATCTCTTTTTTTGACTTATACCGTTTTTTCATTATCGTTTGTTATCTTTCTAGATATGATTGTCTTCATTGCTTTATGACTTTTTCCTTGCTAGATGCGTAAGGATGGGTTTTTGTTGACACATATTTTCATTGAAGTTGAAAGGATTGAGTTGTCATTCGGTGTAGTCACTCTCATTTCCAGATTGTGATTTGTGCCATTGTGTGTTAACTTTTATGATCGGTCTATATTTTGTTTGTTGGTTTATTTGGTACTGTTGCTACAACAAATAATGGTCTGGAGAGAGTCTGAATGTTCTGAGGTTGTCAGGCTTCTGACCTCGTCTGCTTGAAGGGTTAAACCTGCAGTAAGAAAGAAGTCGTTAGAAGAGGTACAGAGAACAGGGTCCTTGGACCACCCTTCGACGCTCAACATTAGCAGATTATCCAACATAAATGTGTAAACAGGTAAATGAACAGTAAATATGTAGATTCGTATATGTATGAGTATGAGATGTAGAAAGTATAATGTAAGGAGGAAGTGGTGGTCGAAACCCAACGGTTAACTAAGAGCTGATGCGATATCATGCTTCCTAACTCAATGGTTTGATGTGACTGTGAGAACCGGTGTAGTTGTGAAACCAGCATGGTTTAGAGCTTCTAGTAATGTATTGCGGCAACTTGTATGCTCAGAGACTTCAAGGCTTCGGCCTACTATTGCTGCAAGTACCTCTAGAGAAAGTGTTTGGAGACAGAGAAAGAGAGTGAGTGAGAGAGTCTGATAGGGGAGACTAATATGATGGGAAAAGAGGGCTTGGCCTCTATTTATAGTGGGGTTGAGTTAAAACCCTAGTGTGCTTGTTTGTTGGGCTTGGGCTTGGCCCAATATGTTGATTAATGATTTTGGCTATTTGGGCTATTGGACTTGGTCCAATGCTCACCCTATATCATCAGCCCCCAATCTAGTTTAATGTATATATGCATGTACATTGAATTAGACTTTAATTATTCACTATGTTTGCACTTTCTTTCAACTTATGTTGTTTTGGTGAGTTTCATTTGCAAATACTTTAGTCTAAGTAGGATAAATATTGACAAATAAACCTTAGCATATTAGTTTTGTGATGTGTTAAGGTTTAAACAGGTAAGATATGAAGCTTGTGTAAGCTGATGATCCTGGAAGCTTGTTTGAGTTTGAGCTGATGAGCTTGAAAGCTTATTGGGATTTAAGCTGATAAGCTTTGTAGCTTGGTAAGCCCTTATTTTGGTGGAAGCTATGGAGCTAGATATTTCTCCATTACTTGCTTCTTTCCTTGTTAGCTTATATTAGCTTCGGCATATCAGGTATTTACTTATTAATTTTTGCCTTTTAAGCTTAAATTTTATACGTTTCTTTGTTGTATTGCCGAAGTCATTTTGAGTTGTGTGATTAAGACTATCTACATCTTACTAGGGGTGTTCATGGTTGGTTTATCCTTTAATTTTCGGTCGGTTGGTTTAAAAAATTTTAAACCGTAGTGAACGGTTTGGTTTACGGTTTATACCAAAACCGGCCGTAAAAAACCAGCCGTAAAAAACCAGACTGGACCATGAACTTTGAGTATATTTTATATTTCAAATGTTTTATATTAATTATGTTTTATATTAGTTTTATGTGTTTCTAAAATTTAATATAGTTTTATGTCTGAATTTATGGTTTCTGTATTGAATTTATGAATTATGATAGCCAACTGTGCATGTCCTTATTTTTGTATTTGTTTGTTTGTTCAATGAGTGTTGTATACAACACATAAGCAATTCAACATTGCATTTTGTCTAGTTAAATTATTTTGTTGCTTTCAATCTTGTGTAGTTAAAAACAACTGTAATAACTTGCATGAACCATATATGACCTGAATTTTATTAACCTTGAAAAGAAATTTGTCTATGAAACCATTTTAATGGAACACATGTTGAAGTCTAAACCGTCAAACCAAACTGTTAATAGCAAGTACCTAAGTATTGACCAAATGGTTGGATCTTGTGTAGTTAAAAACAACTGTACTAACTTGTATGAACCATATATGACCTGAATTTTATTAACCTTAAAAAGAAATTGGTCTATGAAAATATTTTAATGGAACATATGTTGAAGTCTAAAATTGCATCAGCAAAGTACCTAAGTATCACCAAATGATTGTAGCCATGTGCTCTTACAAAGGTTTTTAGCAAGTCACGTTTTTTTAACAAATATTGTGAATTTGATCCAAGATATAATGGACTATTATATTGACCAATTGGTCAATAGTAAGCAAGGTAGCAAGTGCGTTTCGTGTGACACAAGGAAGCTTGCTTGTGCACAAAGGAAGGCTTGAATCCTTTTACCTTCAAGGTTGACTTAATATGACCTGACTTGATAAAAAGCTTGTATGTTTTCTACACTTTGAAGACTTTAACGCTGTTAAACAAAGTTTTGTTTTTATTATGGGAAGCTAAAAGGTATGTTTGATATTCTTATTACGTAAGGTTTGAATGTAGTTTTCTATGACTATAGTTTGCGTTCCAATGCTGCTCGTAGTCAAGTCTAATGTTGCGGTCCAGTTTCCAGTCTTGCGTTCTAGCTACAACAACTTGATGGGCTCGTGATTTAGAAAGATGGTTATATCGGGCCTCAGTTTGGTGGAGAAATACAAGTCTGAACGTTGTGGGCTCATGAGCTGAATAGTGGGCTTATTTAATAGTGGGCTTCAAAAGACTTCGGCCCGGTTGATATTGAAGTCGGTGGACTTAATAAAGATCATATAAATACGTTGCAAGAATCGAGAAGCAAGGGAGGGCTGAACACTCCCTTTAGGTTCTCTCATGATTTCAAGACTCCAGATGATTGTTCAATATCGATGATATCCAGATATTTTTGAGTCTTTTTTTTCCTCTCTGAAGTTCAGTTTGGCTTCTGTAACATTCTAGGGTTTCATTGGTCTGTATCGTGTGTTGATCGTAGTGATTCCTGTTAGATTGTGAAGTCCTGATAGTCAGGTCATCATTGTTGATCTTGGTTGTTTGGGATTGAGTCTGTGTTTGGATTTGTTGGTATTGTTTATTGTTTTTGGTTTAGAATCGTTTTTCAGTGATAAAAGTTCTTTGATGTTTTTGAGATTCTTTGTACGATTAAATTTGACATGGTATTAGAGCATATGCTCTAGATTCTGGTCGATTTCTTCCGCTGATTTTGAGACTCGGTGTTGGGTTTTGTTCGTTTAGCATTTAGATCTGTTTGTTTTTTTTGGTGTTTAGATTGGTGGTTTAAGGCCGCGCTCAAGTCTGGTTGTCTAGGGTATGGATCTGATCATCTTTCGTTTTTTTATTAGAACCCTCAAGTCGTTATCTTGTTTATTGAGTTTTGTTTGTTCATAAGGTCAGATATGAGATTTGTAGATCTTATCTGATCTATGGCTTTGATCTTTTGTTTTCCGCTGATAATGTAATGTTATTGTAATGTCTTTAGCGGCCTTCTTCTCTCCACCTTGGAGAGTTGGAGGTTTTCGCGTGTGGTAATGAAGTTCAACTTAAAAAAAGGGTTGCGGCGCAGCTTCTACCCACACCTCACTTGTAATTCTTATTGGTATCGGTATATATTGAATACATAACTTATTCTTGATCTTAAATAGTCTAATAACAATATATCTGGACTCCTAGACTGAATCTTAAATATGATAACTAAGGATACATAAGGTCTGATTATCAACCCGTATTAGTTTTAATTTTTCAAGGAATATAATATCACTGATATAAATCTTCAAAGAATTGATGAATGAGTCGCGTTATTTGAAAATAGCTTTAAATCCACATATAAAACGATGGTATGATAGGATTATTTAAATTCATAAATGACCATTATGCTGCATGTTAATTTATTAACGGATTAAGTAATGAGGGATTTGTTGTCATGTTTCAAACGAAGCATGTGCCAACAAGATTGAGCTGTTTTTGAAACCAATATTTTGAAAAACGGGTTGCCTGTTAAAATCATGAAATACTTTAATATATGGACACTTTAGTTCATTGAAATAACATTTTGACGTTGATTAGTTTAATATATGGACACATTGCAATCACAACATTTTGAATTTGCAAGCATATCATTTGTTGAAATGAGAAAATAAAAAGTGCATGTTGAATATTAAGGGTTGCAAATCATCAATTTAATCAACCCTACGTGATTCATGACCTGATCCTCAAACAATAAGAATGAAAATTATAAAACATTGATCAAAAACAACTTCAACAAACAAGTTTTTTAAGCATAGTCTTCAGAAGCTGGAAGTGCCTCGTATGATCCAATAAAGACATCACCAAAGATTAATCCAGCAAACCCACCACCAATCAACGGGCCAACCCAATAAATCCAGTTTTGAGAGAAATCTCCACTAACCACAGCAGGGCCAAATGATCGAGCTGGGTTCATTGATCCGCCACTGAAAGGACCCGCGGCCAAAATGTTGGCTCCAACAATAAAACCAATTGCCATTGGTGCAATGGTTCCAAGTGAGCCCTTTTTAGGGTCAACGGCTGTGGCGTAAACTGTGTAGACTAGAGCAAAAGTAATGATGATCTCCATCACGACTCCTTGAAGACCATTCATTCCATCTGCAACTCCATGTGTTGGTACGGCCTATCAAATACCAAATACATAAGCTAGAATCCTATAAACTTTATAACCAAACGTTGTGTTTGCACATATACTTTCTATATAAATGTGTTTTCAAACTACTTGTAACTTTAATCAACTATGTGTTTTACTCGTAAAATAATAAGAAGCATACCAAGCCACCAGTAACGAATTGGAGGAGAAAACATGCAACAATGGAACCAAGACACTGGGCAATCCAGTAAAATAGACCGGTTATGATAGTGATGTTACCACCAATAGCCAATCCAAATGTGACGGCCGGGTTCAAATGACCACCTGATATGTTTGCTGCCATTGAGACCCCAACGAACAATGCAAGCGCATGTGCTATTGCTATTGCGACTAGTCCAGCAGGATCTAATGCTGCATTTGTAGTGAGCTTACCTGTAAATGTATGACATGTTAATTGTATTTGTGACATTATACAAATATTTTGTACTTGTTGAACCCGAGTTCTATATCAATACACCAAGCTGGATCTAAAATAGAGAGGGTATGCAAATACACCAAGCTCAATTCAGAATCATTGATACTAGTTGTTAAAATGTGTCTTGTCTCAATTTAATGTCAAACATATAATTCGTATAAAATGGTTTCTAATTTCTTTTGCTTTGTTTTTTAATATTTGGACTAGTTGATTATTGGGCTGGTGGCTATTAGGCTCGTGGATGTTGTTGGACTGTAGCAGAGTTGCTGTGAAATTGGGTCATTTTATCCGTGCCAATTAGTCATTTATTGGGCTTGTGCTGATCAGTCAAGTGGGCCGTTATTATTGGACTTATGGTTGAGACGGTGGTGTGTTTAAGGCCTTGCTATATAAATGAGGGATTCTTCCAGAAACCATTCAGTCATAATATTTTTCATCTCGTTTGCATTCTTGCTCTGAGGCGATTAGGGTTTTCCCTTTGTCTCTTGTATCGTCTAGTATTTGGTTTGTATGTATTTCTTTGTATTTTGTTATAATCTCAACTGATATAATCATCAATTGAGATCAGAGACTTTGTATCTTTTCTGGATTCATCTATTGTTGAATCCTTGGGTATTTGGGGGTAATCTTTGGGTTGGATAATAATAAGATTTGTCACTTTTTTGTCGCTATTTCTGTGTGTTATAATCTTCTTGTATGTTGTTGAGATTATGGTTGATGAGTATTGTGTTTGATTCTGTATTGTAAGAACAAACTATAAAAGTTGACATGGTATCAGAGCCATGGTTGGCTCTATTTAAAATTTAGGGGTTCGATTGTGATGGTCTAGGGTTTCAGTTCCTAAGTGTCTTGGCTATAGTTATTAGCTAGTTGAAGGAAGAATCCTCTTGGATGCTTGAAAATAGAGTAATCGCTTTGGCTGGAGATACGCTAGGAGTTCATACACAAAGAAATCTATTGTGTCATTGTAGGGGTCTGAGAAATCTTTTGGTGCATATCATACCATTGGTGTTTATGGTGTTTTCTGTGCTATGTGTTCCGCTGCAAGTCTGATAAGGTTTCTGGATTGAAGACTTCTGGTTCGTTTTTTTCTTCGTCTTCTAAAACCTGCAGTAAGTACTTCTAAACTATATAGTTGCTGAAGTTTTGTTGGTCTTCTTTACCTAATTCTGTTAACATTTCAGTCACAAATTATATGTGTTGCATTTATATTGGTTTGCATATGTTTATGTGTTTCTGATTGTTATTGTTTGTTCTGTGGCATTTGATCAGGCTGCATTTGCTTAAGTGCCTCATTGCTCTTGTTTGTTCTATATGTATTTGTGCTTTTAGTATTTTTTTTTTAATAATCTGTATTCGTTATTTCGAATAGTTAGTGTATTCTTGTCTTCGTTTGTTCATGATTCATGAGATCTAAATTTGGGAAACTAACAAAAAAAAGGAGTTTCGATTGAATACTGAGATTTAAATGGTTTTTTGTTCTTTTAAAACTATTTTGATAAAGAGTATGTTCAGGCTAGATCCTATGGTTTCATGAGAGTTTTCGTTGTGGGATTAAAAAGTCAGTAATCAAAACTTGTATAACATCACCTTAAAAAAGGGACATGTTAATGATTGATCCAATCAAATTTAGATCAATTGTTTTGATTCCGATTTTGTGTATTTTATATTATAGTCGTATCAAGTTAGTGTTGCATGAACAATTTTTTTTTCGTATCTTTGTGTTCTTGGTTTTGTTGTCTGCTCCTTTATACCTATATGAGAGACAACAGGCTTTGTAGTATTCATCTTAGTCTTCTCTCTCGTTGAGCTTTACAAAAGAACTGCTCCTTTATTGTGTTTTGTTTTGATTTTTGTTTTTCTCTGGTATCCAGGAGTATGACTAGTATTTTTATTTCTTTGATCATATCGATTACATGTCTGGTCTTAATCTTGTGTGCTGAACTTTGTTACTTGCCATGTTTGTTATAGTGACATCTAAAGTCCATATGTTGGCCACTAGTTTGATGGTTTAAGTTTGTGCTGTTATGGACTTCAACTCAGTGAATTGATTGCTTTCATTATCATATGCACAACTCTAATATCTACCTGCTGTTGACTAGTCTGTATACCTTTTATTCAGAATTTTGCGGCTTGCTGACATTCTATTATTTGATTATTAAAAAAAATGAATTCTTGGTCCTTATTTTTGAAGTAAGATTCATGTTTCTTAAAATTACTAAACCGATGTAACTATATTTCTAGTATTGATCTATTATTTCTTTTTGGGGTTATTTACCAATTCCATGATAAGGATTCCATTCTCATTAGATCAAACTTGAACTATAACTTTTGTCTATATGCCATAAAATTTTTTTTACATGGTCTACATATGTGATATGTAAGGATTAGAATTCTTATTTTTATACAGTCTAGTGTTTATATAGGTTGTATCTTTGTGCAAGGGTTTTAGGTGTCGGATGCTTTCTTTTCTTATTGGTAGTAGCATGAGAAGATTGGTTGTTTTTTTTCTATCATGGCTGGTAGTGCTACATAAAAAATCATAGCTCGTTTTCAGAAAAAAAAAAGGTTAGCGAGTTTTAATTTTTTACCTGTCTTGTTTTTTATTGACAAGTCTTGTATGAGGTTTTTTTTGTTTGTGTATGCAATTTGTTTTTATCAATTTTAGGTCATACTATATAAGGTTACCCCGATCAAGATTGAAGGGGGCTTTGTGTCTTCATCAATCTTGATATGTCTCCGTCATCTTGATATCTCTCTTTGTAAATCTTGTTCTTCAAAATAAGGAGTCTTTGTAAATCTTGATATGCCTCCGTCATCTTGATATGTCTTTGTAAATCTTGTTCTTAAAAAAGGGAGTTTTTTGTAAAAAGGAAGAAAATGATTTTTATTATGATTCTGGTATGTATGGTTGTCTTGGTTTATGTCTTGGTTAATAAGATTTTAGATCAAGATTCGTGGTTTTTTGTTTTTCTAAGTATGAATGCTCTTGTTTTGCTCTTGTTTTGAATGGAAAAAAATTTCAGATAAAATTCTTATAAGTTTGAATAGTAATTTTGTTGTTTGATGCAGAATCATTATATTCTTAGTTTTATAAGTTTTGGTTTTCATAAGGTGATTCAAGTTTTCAAATAATGTTTTGCATTGTATATGGGTTGTGTGCCTGGTTATGTGTTCTATGTTACTATTAAATCAGTCTATATGATATGTTCTATGTGTCTTGAACTTTGATTCTTTATCAAAGTTGCTAGTAGTAACAGTCTCAAGTTTTATTGTTGTTCCCAAATCTTTGTTTTGGAATTATCTAATTTCAATTTTGTCTCAAACAATGATAAAAATGTCTTTCGGCTATGGCCATGTTTTGATGGTTTTTTATTCCTTGAAATCATATCATGAACGTTTGTTTGACCCGTATGTCGTATGGTCTAAAAGCTTCCTTTTCTGGTTAGTCCAACCGTGTGGTTTAAGTATTTAACCAGTAGTATTGTCAAGAGTATTCTTGAATATGTTTGGCAGCCTTGTATGATTTCTCTTGTGTGAGATATGTTCTTTTCTGGTTGAAAATCATGTGATTTTGTGCTTAATCAGAGTCTTCGTTGGCTGTGTCTTTGTTTAGTCTGGTATAGGTTATACTTATTGTTACCAGACTTACCTGTCTTTGTTTTGTCTGGTATATGTTATTCTTATTGTTACCAGACTTATCTCTTGTGAATCTTGTGATTCAGTATTTCTTTGTGAAGTTGTAAAAGTTTTTGCTTGAATCAAATAGTCTTTATGCATGTTCGTTACAAGCTCTCTTGATATGTTTCTTGAAAGGTTGTAAAAGGTGTTGGTCAAGTCAAATTAGTCTTTAAGTTCTTCACATGTATTATCAGTTAGGCATGGTCCTGAATTCTTAAAAGTTGTATGGTTCTTTTGTTCTCTTATGAGATATGTTTCTGATGGTTTTATAGAATCATATGTTTTTGTCTTAATCAGAATATGTTTTTCTCTGATTTCTTTTTTTCTGTGATGTCACGGGAACTTGGTGAGTCTTGCGACCTGTTATGTGTATTGGTAATGATTTTTGAAGTCCATTTGCTAGTTAAAAGTCATGTGACTTTAAGTTTCGTCAAATGTGTGTCTGATGTTGTTTTGCAATCATATGTTTTTGTTGTATTTGGAATATGTTGTATGATTGTTTTCCTCCATGGTGATTATAGCTAGTTATGATGTGCCTTGTGGCAATCTTTGAGTGTATTCTTTGTCAACAGTGAACATAAAGTTTACTATTTGATTAAAAATATGTCTAACTTACCTATGTTGGAAGAAAATTATTATTAAAAGTTTTTACATAACCTGGGTTATATAAGTGGTTTCTTTACTACTAACTTGATATAATTCATTCTTGTGATATGTTGATAAAAATTTTATTCTCAAAACATGTTTTGGTCATATCTTATTTGCTTGAAAGTTGTGTTTGAAAATCAAGGTATTTTCAAATAATCGATTCGTGTTATAAATGCATCATAATGTGGTGACTCTCCACATACATAACCTCCATCTTCTCACTACCATAGATTTAATGTTAAGTCCCTATAAATAGATGCTTCATGTAATTGTTATGATACATCAATAAGAATGAATTATCCCATTCTCTATTCTCTCTAATCCATGTTCTTATGTATACATATCTTGCATGTTAGTTAATAGGTCGTTGTTTTACAACACGTTATCAGCACGAATTGCTTTTGGAGTTTAGATCATGTTAACATATGGTAAGTGTACATGTTCTAGTTATTTTGTTTTTGTTCACTCTCTCAACATAATCCATATTGTAATTCATACAATCTTAGGTTAGTTAAATCGAGGTTTATATTTTTATTATACATATGCCTTATCTCATTATTATCATGACCATCATTACAATTCCAAATGGTCGATCTCATCATTACAAATTTCTCAATTATCTCCATGATCATTACCTTTACTCGATCACAAGAATATGATATGATTTCAAACTTTTCATACTCTCTTAATGATATGGTTACTTCAAATTATTAGACATGTTGTACTCTTGCTTGTCTAATACATGACAAGAAATACGAGAGAATAATATATCACTATTTCAAACATTCTTTTTATACACATGTTTCCCATATCTTATTCTCGTGTAATTACTTATTTAGTGTGCAACTTCTTGTGATCGATTTCAATATTAACATGTTGACCATATTATCAACATGACGATCTTTACAATTTCCTCGTTCACCATGATCATGACTTTTATACGATCATTGTATAATTATCACAATATTAACTTATTTGATCTCATTAACTTGAGCATCATAATCATTTCCTTAACCACCGTGATTATGAACTTTACACGAATCATTATACCATCACATTCACTCCAAGGAATGGATTATAACTACATAACTTTCATGGTGGCATCGTTATCCTTAATTATGTACATGGTCATGACTTTTACAATGATCATTATATCACATTCACTTCAGGGAATGAGATAGGATCCGAAAACATTCATGGATGTTCATTCCTTTTTTTTTTGGACGGATATAAAGTCACTTCAAACCTTTCACCCAATTTTAATGACATTGCTACTTCAAGAGCACATTTAAGGTTTGACATATAAACAAAATTTGTTTTATCCAATTTCCGTCATATATAAACTTTTTTCACATAACATCCATGGAGAAGTAATTATATTTCCTCAATTACCATGATAATAATGATCATTGGAATAAGTGGTGAACTTCATATAGTTTATGTTCATGCATATATTGCTTTCATTGAGATGATCACTAAAACGTCTACTATTGATTGCAATATCAATGATCATGAAAGCAAAAGTTTATGTTTACATTTGATTTTACATGCAGTAACATTATTCACATCAAGCCAATACATGGTAATAGTTTCTCCCCATTATAGTTGGTTTTTGGTCAGGAACCAAATATTGCCCATCTAAGATTTTTGTTGTGCGACATATATTGAAATTGATCCACCACGACGCATAGAGATGGGACCTTAAAAGGTGATTGGGAATATATGATTTATAGAGCCTTAAACAAGAGATTTATTTACATCTCAATTAATTGATATCCATCTCAATGGATTAACATTCCTAACATCAGGGGGAGATAAAAGACAGTTGGAAATAGAAATGAATTAGAATGAATATCATTGATCCTCGTACTAAACAATGTGAACCAGAAGTTCAAAGGATAATTCATTCACAGAGATTAGCGGATTAATTACCAGACGCATTAACTGACCTAAATTTGATGAATAGCTAATCAAGTCACATATACCAACTGCTAATGCTCCATTTAAAATGAGCGTCCGGGAGGGACAATCATATGTTGGCAATAAGCCTATTGCACGCCTGAAGCGTGGTAGACTAGTCGATTCCAAAGAATAAAAATCCTCGAGAAATTGGAGCAACTAAGAAAGATGGTCAAGTCGAGGTTATAGTAAAAAGGTCTCCTGAAGAGACATTAGACATGATGGTTCCAGAAGAACCTCAGGTACCTGAAAATAAAGAGATCTCGTTATGTAGTATCATGTCTACGAAATGTATGGAATCGAAATAAAATCGACGTCGTTATAAATTTTATGTAATGTAGAGGATCAAGATTTAAGATCTGCCTATGAATAAATACAATGAAATGATTGGCCAAAATGGAAAGACGCAAATACGGCAGAGTTGAATTCTCTATTGAAAATGGAAAGTTTTGGACCAGTAGTCCATACAACAAAAGTTGTAAAGCATATAGATACG
The DNA here is from genome assembly GCA_030844895.1 of Ambrosia x helenae. Classification (NCBI taxonomy): domain Eukaryota; kingdom Viridiplantae; phylum Streptophyta; class Magnoliopsida; order Asterales; family Asteraceae; genus Ambrosia; species Ambrosia x helenae. Next base: position 25,379 of record JAUTDX010005897.1, read on the forward strand.
AAAAGGTCTTTTGTGCGAATCAACATTTGAAAATAAAATGATATAAGGTAAAATTGGTGGCACAAGAATTTCGCAAAGACCCATAATTAATTATGAGGAGACGTATTCTCCGGTGGTGGATAAAATGATTTTTCATTATGTTATTAATCTGGTAATGCAAAGAGAGAATTGAAATGCGTCTAATAAATATCATGATTTACTTGACACTAAAAGTTTACATGAAAATACCTGATGAAGGATTTAATGTGTCAAAATCTTGTAATATAAGTTCTCGAGAACGTTATGATCGGAATAAATAGATTCAATTCTGAATATGTTATGTTTGTTGTATGATTGAATTGAATATAAGTGGAACTCCTCATGAGTATCCTAAAGCAACTGAGTGCTTAAAAGGTAATATGAAACATCATAGGATGTAATTATTGTGCACCAATACACCAGAGGTGATAAACTGAACCTGGTGATTATGATACTTTAATGTATAAGAATGGTACAATATATATTGGAGAAATATATGTTATTGTTCTTCCAATTGAGAGTTAATGCACTTGCGTAATTGGTCAAGATGGAAAAGTCCTTGATGGATTGATGATGCCCGCAGCATTGATATCAATACCTTAAGAAGTATTATATAAAGGTAATATAATATGTATGGACTAAAATAAGGGGGTTGAGTGTTATAAAACTCATGAGATATCCCGATAAAGAGCAACATAAGTTTGATTGTATTATCCAGCTTGTATCCAAAGTTTTCTTTTAAAAGTTCACTCGCAGTTTACAGTGATAATGTCTGAGCATTATCGAGAGACTCTGTAGAACTTTTAAAAGGGGGATTTTTTGAAAGTCCTTGACATAGTGCACTTGTTGCTTGACCTATAATTCGAGTATATATGTAATGATATGTTTACCAATCCATCAAAGTATATCTTGAAAAGACGGTGGGACATTTTACAATGGACATAGGTCATATTTAAAGTGCATTAAAGGTTGTCCAATTAATTGATATGGAAAATTGTTCATTTCATCTCCTACCAAAGTAGAGATTTTCACTCTAGAAGTACCATAGTTAAATATATATCTACAGTAGTATATGTCTTGCTAGTTATGCATGATTATTATATCTTCCACATGAACTTATTATCATAATATAGTCTATGTACAGCGAGGAGACACCGGAATGAGTTAAAATAAGTACTTCAGGTATGAGCGATATTTGAATATATTTCACTAACCCATGCAAACAAGTTTGGTTAGTCTTGTAGATGCAGGGAATACAACACATCACATTTGTTGATATTGTGACATTTATTTACGAGAGGAGACAACATTAGTTCAACTTAAAGAATTGCACTTACGAGAGCAGGGACTAAAATTCTGGAATGAAGATCATACATCAATGATTCAACTTAAAGATTTTCACGTCAAGTGATCAAGAACGCAAATCATTGACTACAAAACTTTGAGCAACTTTCTTAGAAGATCGACACCATCATTCAAATGATACATATTAAAATGAAGGGGAGTATCATACAAGTTGCACTCTTTTTCCCTTAACTAAGTTTTGTCCCATTGGGTTTTCTTAGTAAGGTTTTTAATGAGGCAACATACCTGATCCAGAAGTATCAAGAAGAGTAATACGCCCTGCACTCTTTTTCCCTTAGCTATGGTTTTTCCCACTGGGTTTTCCTAGCAAGGTTTTTAACGAGGCAACATTACTAAGCGTATTAAAAGAATAATTCCATCTATATTATTTCATGATGTGGATAGTCAAGGGGGAGTGTTATAAATGCATCATAATGTGGTGACTCTCCACATACATAACCTCCATCTTCTCACTACCATAGATTTAATGTTAAGTCCCTATAAATAGATGCTTCATGTAATTGTTATGATACATCAATAAGAATGAATTATCCCATTCTCTATTCTCTCTAATCCATGTTCTTATGTATACATATCTTGCATGTTAGTTAATAGGTCGTTGTTATACAACAATTCGAAAGATTTAAAAGGTTTGTTCTTTAAATGTGCTTGTGTTTTAGTTTTTGACAAAAGGAAAATTTAGTGGAGGCTTTAATGGTTTGTTAGGAATAATTTTCTTTGAACCTCCACTTTATCTGGAACAAAATATGAATGTTGAGCACTTAAGCTTCTTCGAGAAGTTTGCGTTTCCATGAGCAGAGTTTCGACTTGACTATACGGTTTAAAGATACTTTTACTTTTAATGGTTTTCAGCGTGTTTGTGTTTTGTGTTTTGAGTTGTTTAAAAAAAGAGGTTGGTCTAAAGGAATTAGCATTGTAAAAGCAATTTAAAGTGAAGGAAATGTTATATGGAGCTCAATGAGGCCAGTGGGTATTTTTTTGTTTAAGCAACACCATCCTTCACAAGTGTCCAGGGAAGTTCTGACTTGACTTTGTTATTTTACATTTGGTTTTAGAAGGTCTCTGTTTTATCTAGTCTTCATCCAAGTCATTGTTATATGGATAAAAGGAAAGTTAAGGTTTTAAATGTTAACTTAGTTTCATCAAAATATGTTTTTTTTTATGTTTAATGTGTTTGCCTATTAAATTGAGGAGGGGTGTTAAAATGTGTCTTGTCTCAATTTAATGTCAAACATATAATTCGTATAAAATGGTTTCTAATTTCTTTTGCTTTGTTTTTTAATATTTGGACTAGTTGATTATTGGGCTGGTGGCTATTAGGCTCGTGGATGTTGTTGGACTGTAGCAGAGTTGCTGTGAAATTGGGTCATTTTATCCGTGCCAATTAATCATTTATTGGGCTTGTGCTGATCAGTCAAGTGGGCCGTTATTATTGGACTTATGGTTGAGACGGTGGTGTGTTTAAGGCCTTGCTATATAAATGAGGGATTCTTCCAGAAACCATTCAGTCATAATATTTTTCATCTCGTTTGCATTCTTGCTCTGAGGCGATTAGGGTTTTCCCTTTGTCTCTTGTATCGTCTAGTATTTGGTTTGTATGTATTTCTTTGTATTTTGTTATAATCTCAACTGATATAATCATCAATTGAGATCAGAGACTTTGTATCTTTTCTGGATTCATCTATTGTTGAATCCTTGGGTATTTGGGGGTAATCTTTGGGTTGGATAATAATAAGATTTGTCACTTTTTTGTCGCTATTTCTGTGTGTTATAATCTTCTTGTATGTTGTTGAGATTATGGTTGATGAGTATTGTGTTTGATTCTGTATTGTAAGAACAAACTATAAAAGTTGACACTAGTATTCAGTCGAATGTTTTTTTTCAGGCTTGTTCAAGTGTATTAATTATAGATTCTTATGCATTATATATATGTTTAAATCATGTAATTTTGTAAAACCCTAAAAGAAAACTAACATACCATAGGCAATGGCTGATCCTACACCCGCAAATACAAAGAGAAGTGTGGCAATGAATTCGGCTAAATAAGACTTGATTGAACCAACACTCAAAGAGTCACCAATGCTACCAAGTGCCAACTTCACCATTTTTGGGATCCTTTGCTTGGAGAGAGAAGGCTAGAAGTCAAAAATTGAAATGCTGACTTGCTAAATTTGTGATTTGTGTATGCTTTCAACAAAGCTTTATATAATACTTAGTTTCAAATTTTTAAAATGCTTATATTATTTACTTTTTAAGTGGAGTTGATATAATTGTATATAGAAATTGTGCTGGCACCGGACCGTTGATCTAAGATGGCTAATTCCTGACCACTAATTAGAGCCGACCCACCGGCCTTCATTTGAAATTATAATTTTTCATGTCCTTATATCATTAGAATTATTACTCTTGCCATCAATCACACCACCCGATTTTAAGTAGAGAATGTTAATATGTACAATAAGAGTTAGGGGAGTTTAAAAGAGAATTCGGTCAATATATGTGTAATGAAATATTTGAAAATAAGAAATAGGCAGGATTTAAAATGTTTTTGTGTTTTGAAGTTTCATGTTTCTACTAAGAAAGATTTAACCATTTTAGGAACTTAAAACAGATTTAAAATTATTAAAGATTTAATTAGTTTAAAAATTTTGGGTTCGAAAGATTAGCAAGGGTAGAGAGAGTGCACTTAGGATGATGGTGCGAGATGAGCTATGTGACGGGAGTGAGTGAGGTAGCAAAGAGTTAAGAAGATGTGGCATGCGGAATAAGAATCGGCGGCACCTAGCACCATGTCACATTGTAGGAGCAATAAAGAAGAATAATGGAGAAACGGGATGTAATTGAGTTGATGTAGCGCTTTGGGATGATCAGAAACAATGCCTCACCTTCAGGGTGGGCCAACTAATTAATTTAGATAATGTAAAAGAAAAAAAACAATAAATAACTAATTACTCAAAATGTGGTACTTTTACATACCCTTGATGATTTTTTTTTGGACTGCTGCACGCTAGGCTTACAGAAACCCCTCCACAAGTTCGAGTGCTAGGCACCTTGCGAACATTTCAACCCTTAGCCCTGTGGCCTTATAGTATATTTTGCATGATTTTTAGGATCAAACCGTGGATCTCCCGGACAGAAACCCTACATAAGTGGGTACACCTTCCCATCTCCCTATTGAACCACTAGACTAACAAATCATTGGCATAACCTTGATGATTTATTTAAAACATATATGTTCATGAAGTTTTTGCAAATTACTTTTTTAATGTAGCTAAAAAGTACTGAATTAATCTTCCATAAAAACAAATTTGGCTCCCACAAAGATGAATAATACCTCACACAAATTGATTAAGAATATGATGTCAGTTAGTGAGACTAGAGATCAAATTATCCATTGTATTAGTATTAAGTGTCTCCAGGGACATTGTGTAATAATAAGATGCTCCCTATAAAATGAATGGTTCGAATCATGCAAGGTACAAATATTGGTGGTATATAAAAGTGTGGTGGTTTGCCCGTTCAACTAAATAGTATTAACTTTCCATGAAATATATTAATGATGTGTTATGTGTGGTTTCAATAATTGAGTTTATTTAAGTATAATCTATAACTTATAATAAAAGAATTAAACTTTGATGATGTGGCATTCAATGGAGGCCTCAACCCCTCTTTGAATGTGCCACGTGGCATCAATTAGGATTTTTTAATTTTTGAGTTTTTTTAATAAATCTAAATATATTATAATTATTTTAGGAAAAGATAAGAATTTAAAAACAAAATTAAATTTTCTCTCTAATGTTTCCTCCCATAACTTTTAAACATTAATATCTTTTATATACGAGATTTTTTAAAGAAAAAAAAATACACCAAATTAACGAGCGTTTTATTATCTTTCCAACGAGTACCATAGTGCTATATAAAAAACGGAGAAAAAAACAACTATTTTTGTGGGGTTTTGTTTTTCAAATATATTTTACTCTACTAATAAATCACAAACGATAAACATAACTTCATAGGCAGAGATTCTTTTTTTTTATATTTGAATATGATAACTTTATGGCAGAAATTTGTTTAAAATAAATATTATTATTATTATTCATTAATCATGTATTGGCAAATCATTAATTATGTTGTCATATTAGATATTTTATTATGTTATAATAGATATTTCACCTCGGGACACTCCCGGGATAAAAGCTAGTAATATATCTATTTAATTTGATAAGTGACCACTATGTTGCATGCTTATTTAAAAGTAGTGTAAGTAATAATGTATTGGTGTCTACTTGTTCATTTTTAGGTACACTACATGCCAAGATGAGTTGTATTTGTCTGGTTTTACAAATTAGTTGGCTAGCAAAAGGAGGAAACAAGAACCAGCGAACCATCGATTTTGATGTAAAAACACCAGAAACAATAACAATCGAAATTCAATTAACCAACGATTAAGAACTTTATTGATAAACGAACGATTACAAGAAAGGAATTAAAAAAGAAAACGATTACAAAAGGATTATCCTAATTGAAGCCCTAGGTCAGATTATATAGCCCTAATCTGACATCTATCTGATCTTAACGAATTTAACAAACTAACTTCTATTTTGACACAATCGTCCTTCAAGTTCAGGAGACTTATTACAATCAGACAAAACCTTATTATCACACTAATAAAACTTTGAAGACTTGGCAGAATTAACCCCTAAAACTTCCAGCAGCTTAGAAACCATTGTTTGACAGTTGACTTGTGATTTTAACTCATTTTTCCAACAGATTTTCTATTGTTTTGAGTTTTTACAAGTTTCATAACCATTATCAACGATTTTTACTAGTTCGTTTAAAATCTTCACATCTCGTATCGAATTAACAACAACGATCGAAACAGGTTGTTTGGTCTGAATATAAAACATGGTTTCAAATGAATTAGAGATGTGGATGCAGAAGTCATGACAATGGAATGTGTAAGGTATTTAGGAATCATGCACCCCCTAATTAGGATTCATACATCCTGCCCCAGTCACACACAATATAAGAGGCTGCCACATACTCCATAACGTGATGTCACACACCCTAGAATGTGATGTCATGGGTGTATGAAACCCATAACCCGTCTGTAATTCTATATTAAGGCTAAATATTGTTGCAGTCTATTGTTATCTATATAAATAAAGTATTAACAGGTACATTTTAATTACTTTAATAAAGAGTAAAATTTTTAATTCTATTGATACGTTATGTGACATGTAAGAGTGTTCAAATTCGGATAATCCGAATTTCGGATAGTCAATATTGGGATCCGAATCCAGATCTGAAATTTTGGATATCCGAAATTCGGATAATCCGAATTTCGGATTCGGACTTGGATCATCCAACGGATAGTGCAAAACTTAAAAAAATAAAAAAAAATAGAAAAATATGTCATTCTTTATGTCTAAAACGTGAACCTGTTAAAAAAATAGAAATCAAAGTTAGATAAACGAAACAAGTAAAAAAACAAATGTAAAAAAAAACTTACCGTTTAGTGGACGGAGGCTGTGGAGGTCGGAGACGAGGTGAACCGGGGCTGTTATAGAGAAGAGAAGAGGGAGCGGCTGCTATGGATTGTAGAAGTATGGACTTAGGGTTAGGAGGATTAGAGATTTATGATTGTGTATTGTGTTATGTATTAGTGTATATAATATTATATATTTATATATATATATTTTTTTTGCTATTCGGATAATCCGATTATCCGAAAATTTTCAAAATCAGGATCTGAATCCGAATCCGAATCCAAAATTTATCCGAAAACCGGATTATCAGATTTTTCAGATTCAAATTTTTTTGAACACCCCTAATGACATGTTATACGTATTTATTTGGCCACTTAGTTGCATTTTCTATTTAAACAATGGAGTAAGTAAACATGTGATTGGTTTCCATGTTTCAAGTAGAGTACATGACAAAAAGTGGACTAGTGGAGTATTATTTTAAGACCATGTGTAGTCGGAGGGGGAAAAACTGAAGCCCCCCTCTGTGATTGGTTCATGTAGCAGCTGAGTCAGCATGGGGCGTTAAGTCAAAATGGGGTGTAGTGGGAGAGGGGAAAATGGGGCGCTATTATTAAAAAAAAAAAAAAAAAAAAAAAAAAAAAAAAAAAACTGATTAACCTTCGTCTTCATCATCACCACCACCATTCACCTTCTTCCCTTCTTCTTCAACCTCTCTCCACACACCCACCACCACCTTCTTCCCTTCTTCATCATCATCTCCCACCCACCACCACCATCACCACCACAGATCTATCCTTCTTCTTCTTCCTTTTCTCTCTTCTTCTTCTATCTCTCTCTACAGATCTCATCTCCACACTCCAGCTGCAATAATATATAAACAAAAGGAACACGTGGTTGAACTTTATTGGAGGGAAGTTTCATTCGAGCGTTATAAAACATGGCGCCTGGGGAGGTTTTTGCAAGATGGTGCCCCCATGTAATGGGTGTTGGGGGCGCTATCTTTGTCTTCACGCTCCAATTCACGCTCCATTACACCCGGTCTAAGGGTATTTAGAAATTGGATAACATTTTAAATAACAAGACATCAGCACAAATAAACGTATTAATGATATGAATTTAAAATAGCTAGAACTTAATATATGATACTTTCAAGTATGTTTATACCTGACGAGTAATTACTCAATATAAACTTGGTGGGGATCATGTCAGTGAAGAAACACGGTTTTACACTTGGGTTTGAGACTGGAAATACAATGCCCGTCCCAAACCTGACTCATTATCATCCATTATTCCTAAAAATCAAAATATAATCAAATGAAGATTTATACAATGCCATATATGTCACAAAAGTCCTATTAGAAATGAACTTATATATTTATATAAAATAATTACACACTTGGCTATAGGGGTGTTCATAATTCGATTCGGATTCGAAAAATTCAAAATTCGACTTAATTCGATTCGATTACCAGAATTCGATTCGATTATTAAGAATTCGAATTCGATTCAATTCGAATTCGAGTCCAATAAATCGAATACGAATCGAATACGAATTTAGGATTTTAAATTCGATTCGATTCGAAATTCGAATAAAAACTGTACATGTATATTTTTTTAAATATAATACACTCATACACATTATTATATAGACAAATATACACATTCAAAAATAGAACTTCTAAATTTTGGTCAAACTCTAAGTATTCAGAGTCGCTACAACATTTACCCTAACCATATTTTACATATTTACGTTATATATCATAAAACTCTAACAAACTATACTCTCTACTATTTTTACTATTCCCGTTTTTGACATATTGTTGTTTATCAATTTTGTAGATTTGTATTTATATGCTAAAAATAATGAGTTTATATATTTTTAAAACTAAAACTAAAACTAAAACAATTTATTAGTTATGGAAAATTTGAACTAAATCTAATTTATTCGAATTCGATTCGAATTGGAGTTTCTTATTCGAATCGAATACGAATCGAATAAATTGAATTTTAAGCGAATACGAATCGAATACGAATTCAGATAAAAATATTAAAAATTCGATTTGAATAATTCGAAAATTCGTTATTCAATTCGTTGAACACCCCTACTTGGCTATATAATAATAAATAATAACACTAAGTTATATAATGGTAAGTTGGTAACTTGTCAATTACTTCCGGATATACTTTAAATAGCCATTAATTAAAATCGAAAATA
>JAUTDX010005898.1:0-31777 GCA_030844895.1 Ambrosia x helenae
AAGAAATCTGTGAGTGAAGTTGAAGCTAAACTTCAAGAACTAATGCGTGATATTGAAGGTACATGTTCTTCTGGTCAAAACTATCGGTTACTCGATGAGCCATTGGTCAACACAAAGTCAAACATAGAGGAAATGGAAGGTACATGTTTTCTAGTCAAAACTATCGGTTAATCGATGAGCCATTAGTAAACATGAAGTCAAAATATGAAGGAAGTTAAGGTGGCAGAAAACTGCAGCTGTGATATAGAGACAGAGGTTTGTAAATCTGTCTACACCTTTAGTGACAAAAACAAACCGAACAGTTGAAGCACAGATTGTTGATCTTGTGAGCCCATGTTCGGTTTCGAAAAATCTAGCTGTTGATGTCATTGATTTGAGCGAATATGAGATGGAGATATCGCCTGAACATGCGAAGAAGGCGAGAGAACTTAGATTATTTGTAGCTAAAATAAGGGATGATATTTCTTAGATTATTTGTAGCTAGTGATTAGTATACAATGGTTGTACTTTAACTGAGTGCAACCTTGGTTGGGCTTAGAATAAAAGTTATGTTTCTTTTTAATATGGATAAGGTTGTAAACGAGTCAAATTTTATCAAGAACAATCATGTTAAGCGCGTACAAGTCAAGCTTTTTAGTGGGTTTGGATTGGGCTCTAATGAGATTTTGGAGGCTAACGGACTATATACAAAGTCATGATTAATACACGTCTTTGAACTGTGGGAGGGCCCTATGCAACGCATAAGACCACCCGCAATTGGGGTCTGTGGCATAGGTGGCATTGATGAGGCAGCTATCTGTGGATGGGGACAAACGAAGCTGACGTGGCAGACGCTATAAGGATAAATGAAATGCATCAATGTTACAAAGATATGACGATTAATACAAACCTTATAAGCAAATTTTGCCTTAGAAAACAGAACAAATGTTTAATAAGTCGAGTAACTGGTTTAACTTATTATATGTGTTAATCGTCATATCCTTCACTCACTTTGATTAACATCATATTCACTAATAAAACCTCTCAACATGCAATACAAGATTTTAGATTAATGTCTGTAAAAAAAACAAGACATTAAATTAGTCTCACAATTAAGGAACTTGTAAACACAATATGAATGATTCAAAACAATTGTGCTAGTTATTATTCTTTTAATTTTTTTTTTTTTTTTTGCATTTGTTTATTTTTACAACTAAATATATGTATTATTAAGTTCATGATTGTTAGAAAAATACGAAGTTTCATAGCATGGTAACTTTTTTATAAACGTAGCACTGGGGATGGAGAGGAGCACTATTAGAGAAAAATGAGTGAATCTATATATATAATAAAAGAAAGTCATTTTAATGACATGGCATTTAAGGAGGCATTCTCCTCCTTTAGTGTGCCATGTGTCATGCCATGTGGCAAATTAAAAAAAAAAACAAATAATAATATAAAACCTAATCTACTAAAATTAAATTGAATTATTTTAGGAAAAAAGAATTTAAAAACAAATTAAAATTTTTCTCTCTTATGTTTCCTCCCATAATTTTTAAACGTTAATATCTTTTATATACGAGATTTTTTAAATAAAAAAATTACACCAAATTAACGAGCGTTTTATTATCTTTCCAACGAGTACCATAGTGCTATATAAAAAACGGGAAAAAAACGACTATTTTTTTGTGGGGTTTCGTTCATACAGAAAAAAAAACACAAAGTGTTCATGTTATTCATTAATCATGTTTTTTTCTTTTAAACCAGGTTCTTATCTACGATGTTGAAATAATAAACCAAAGTCATTTTAATGACATGGCACTCAAAGAGGCATTCTCCTCCTTGGGCTTGGGGTGTGCCATGTGTCATCCCATGTGTCATCTCATGTGGCATTGAGATAGTTTAGGAAAAAAATAATTTAAAAATAAAATTGGATTTTTTCTCTCTTATCTTCCTCCCATAATATTTAAACGTTAATATCTTTAATATACGAGATTTTTTAAAGAAAAATATTACACCAAATTAACGAGCGTTTATTATCTTTCCAACGAGTACCATAGTACTATATAAAAACGGAGAAAAAAAACGACTATTTTTTTTGTGCGGTTTCGTTCATACAGGAAAAAAACACAAAGTGTTCAAGTAAATCATTAATCATGTATAGGCAAGTCACTAATTATGTTCAAATCAGTAAATATGAATTCTATTTTCAACATGCGTTAGCATTGGAGTTATACATTGTTTTATGTTAGATATTAATATTAGAGTTATACATTGTTTAAGGTTAGACGTTAACATTGGAAATACATTTTTAATTGTTTTAGGTTAGGTGCTACCCGAAGCTTTCCTGCATGTAACTGTAAAGCGCATCATTTTATTTCATAGGTAAATTTAATATGTCATATTAGCTTTCTCAACCCCGGGACGTTCCCGGGGTATAATCTAGTGATAAGTATAACAACATAAGGTTGAATGATGAGGAGATGGATGAAAGAGATATTGATGCGACGTTGAGACGACAATACAAAATTAGAGGAGTACGTGATTGGTATTGCATACAAGCCACTAGATGCGCGGTTTCCTCCTCGGACTGGCTAGCCGTGTTGTGAATTCTGAACAATGAAGATCGATCTTAAACGTTGCTAAGGTTTAGGAATGGATCTTGGAGTGGATAATTATAGATAGTTTAAACGTGATAAGGTTTAAATTATTAGTTATAATTATCATGTCCTAGAATATTAATTAATTAGTGGATAATTGTCTAGAATCCTATACGTGTTATGTTAGGATGGGTATTAGATAACTATTATGTAATTAATTAATAGGTATCCTAGTTATAGTTTAACGTGTTAGGTTAGCTATATATACTATGTTAATTGGTAGGGATTTGTATGAAGTTTTGAGTTAATTTTTTGATCAACAAAAATTGTGGGAGTTAGCCATAGTTTTACGCTCATTTGATTATCGATTAGGACCTGAGACCGTGTGTTTGCAAATTAAAGGCTCGGATAATACTACCCAAAATGAACGTACTCTGGTTTCGAACTAGGTTTTTTCTGAACAACTTAAGTTACCAATGGGCTTATAGCCTAGTGGTACCCACTACCAATGATAAGTGTTGGGCATGAGAGGAGACAAGTTCGAATCTTGTGGGTAGCACTTTGAGGTATTTTGCCGGGATCATAACCCTTGTGGGGTGGGATGATCGGTATCCAATATGGATACCAGGGGCCAGAGGGTCTCCTCTAGGAGTGTAAACGAGCCGAGCCGAGCCTGACTGGGCTCGGCTCGGGGCTCGTTAAGGTTTTGTGAAGCTCGAGCTCGAGCTCGGCTCGGTTCGAGCCTACAATCTTGAGCTCGAGCTCGGCTCGCTAGCAAAATCCAAAGCTCGAGCTCGGCTCGGCTCGGCTCGGCTCGAGCTCGCAAAAGCTCGGCTATAACTTAGGCTCGCGAGCCCAATCGTTAAGGCTATAACTTAGGCTCGACTGTAACTTAGGCTCGGGCTCGGGTTCGGGCTCTAGCTCGTTAAGGCTCGATTAGGCTCGCGAGCCCAATCGAGCTTTGTATCTAGGGCTCGAGCTCGGGCTCGATAACTAAACGAGCCATATTTCAGGCTCGAGCTCGGGCTCGGGCTCGTTAAGGCTCGGCTCGTTCGAGCTTTTTTACCGAGCCGGTCCCGAGCCGATCCCGAGCCGCTACGTGTCATTTACACCCCTAGTCTCCTCCACATACCCTTTTTTTAAGTTGAGCTATAAAATCAAACAATACAATAAAAAATTAAAAAAAAAAGAGATTTAATACTTGAGAAGTGAGTTCATTTTTTTTTCTAACAATCGAGCTGCCTCTCTTTCAAGTGTTAAAAGTTGAAGATTAATTAAATTTAAATTTTAAACACAAACAAATAATATACTTTGCCCATAAACTAATTTGTAAGGATAAAAGAGGTGGAAGGTAACATGAGTCACCCAACCTCTACACGTGTCACTTTTAAACAATGCCAAAACTTTCTATACTTCCTCATCCAACTCTTATTAATCCTCAATAACCATCACAAACAACCGATCACCACCACACCTTCATAACCATGTCGAAATCCACGGTCATCCATCACGGCGGATGCCATTGCAAACGCGTTCGATGGCGCGCCGAGTCGCCACCTAACGTCGTTGCATGGCGGTGCAACTGCTCGGATTGTTCCATGAGACAAAACACTCATTTCGTCGTCCCTTTCGACCGATTCGAGCTTCTCGGAGACTCCGAAAAGTTCATCACCACTTACACTTTTGGCACTAATTCCGCAAAAACATACTTTTTGTAAGGTTTGTGGCATAACATCGTTTTATACGACGCGGTCCAACAGCGGAATCGCGATTACGTATCGGTGTGTCGATCCCGGGACGTTGAGGCATGTGGAAGTGAAACATTGTGATGGGGTGAATTGGGAGATGTCACATAATTACGAACATGATTGATTTTAATGAAAACTAAGTTTGGTGTAAGAAAAAACAATGTGTTGTAGTAGTTTCTTTTGTCTTTGTTATAAAAGTATATGTAACAATATATATTGATTAGTAATACATGTTAAACTAGTTGTATGTAAAATAATATGGTTTAAACTATAACTAGTTTAAGTTGTTAGAAAATGTACAAAAATAAACCGACTCGTTTGAGCTAAATGTTACCAAAGCGCATATAAAATTGTGTTGAGAGCTAAACGAGAACGAATAGCGGTGTTGATCGTCAGTGTGTTTTTTGGTTCGATGCTTCAATGGAACCGAACCGGCCCAACCCGAACTAGTCTGGGGCCGGTATATGCAGGGGCGGATGTAGCATACAATCAGGGGGACATATGTTATTTTTAAGGTTTTTTTTTTATAAAATGTTACCCATAAAACAAATGTTTTTGTTACCCCATAATTAAAATGATTTTTATAAAATGTTACCCCTTATTTTATTTTGTAGATCCTTCACTCCCGAATTTACAAAACAAATAAAACTAAAAAAAATAGTTGTCCAAATTTTAAGACTTCATAAATTTGTTCATAATGCTTAAAACAAGTTGTTTAACATAAAAAACTATCCAAATACTTAAAGAATCTCTAAATACATATAAAAATGCTTTAGAAATTTAAATTTAGAAAAAAAAACTTATGAGAATGGGAAAGTGATGTAGTGAAAATAGGCTTAACATAATTTGTTTTACATTAATTTACTTATTATAGGTTATGACAATTTTTATTCATGTATATATATGAAATATTAAAAAATGAATAAATTTTTACGGTCTGGTCTGGTTATATACGGTTGGTTCTCGGTATAAACCGTAAACCAAATTGTTCACTATGGTTTGAAATTATTGAAACCAACCAAAAGTTAAGTAAAAAAACTGACCGTTAAACCAAACCGATGACCAATTTGGGCGGTTTCACGGTTTGAAACCGAACCATGAACAACCCGAGCCGAGATTCATTTATCGAGCTCCGAGCCTAGTATTTATATTATTTTTATTTAAAATATTATACTATATATTAATTCACATCATGTTAGGCAATAGTATACTTTATTTTTTTTTTAAAATTGGCCACCTAATAGTTTAGTTTCTTCTTTTCATAATTTGGCCACTGACTGTGTCTCTCCAGTTTTCTTCCTGCTTCTAAGTTCTTCTCTTTGCCACTTGCTTGCTTCTTTCCAACTCAAAAATCAGATTCATACCCTTCTACGAGATCCACTACTTCAATCCCATATTAATGAACGCCAACATTCATAAATTGATGCTATCAAGTCAATTTCTACATCAACTTTAATTTTCCATCTGCCACTTATAACTTTCACAACAAACCCACCATTGCAACACCGACATCCACCAGAGGCGGATTCCCGACGAACACAAGGTGACGGGCTGTAGCTGGATCTCCGACGAACACAAGGCGACGAGACTGCATGCGTCGATCGTCACTTCGTCTGGTGATTTTTGCTTGCCTCGCCTAATTTCGCGGTTGCTCCTCCTTCTCACACGGCATCTGAACAGCCCCATCACATTGATAACAATGAAACCGAACGAGAGGTCACAAGGCGACGAGACTGCATGTTTCAATCTAAACAACATCCATAAGTGATGTAGGTCTTGACACAACACAACACCACTCCACCGCCGCAAAGCGGCGGGGAATTTAACTAGTTAACTAATAAATAGTAAACGAGCCGAGCCCGGGCTTAAGAAATTTTTAATAAGCCGAGCTCGAGCCCTCATAAGTTTTTCGAGTTCGGGCTCGGCTCTTTTTGCACCCCTAATTTTGTTGGGTATTTCAGAGGTGTAAACAAGCCGAGCCCGAGCCTGACTGGGCTCGCTTGGCTCGTCATGCTTTTACGAAGCTCGAGCTCGGCTCGACTTGAAATAATTTTATAACAATTTTTAAAAGAGCTAAAAGCTCGGCTTGAGCTTGGTTCAAAGATTAAATGAGGCAAAACTCGGCTCGAGCTCAGCTCGCCAACGGTAAATAGTAGGTATACTATATATAAAATAATTGTAATATAAAATTTGTTTAGGCTCGCGAGCCTAACGGTCTTTGTATGAAAAGCTCGAGCTCGGGCTTGATAACTAAACGAGTCATGTTTCAAGCTCGAGCTCGGGCTCGTTCAAGCTTTTTACCGAGCCGATCCCGAGTAGCTCTCGAACCGCTGCCATCCTTTACACCCTTAGGTGTTTTGTTAGTTTAGTTGGTTTAGTATTAGTTAATTCGAGTTTGATAAATATTTTCGGAGAGACGTGACGTTGTAACGCAAAATTTTTTTTAAAGGTAACGTAAAATTTGTTTTAGAGGTCACATTTTACAAAAATCATAAAAATAAAAATTTTTCCACTATGCGCGAAAAACCGAGGGGCAACGGGCATGGCCCCTAGCACAATGCTAGGCCCGCCCCTGGTTGCGGAGGGGGCGGTGTCGGTGTTGCCGCACAGTAATCTTACCGTGCTCCCCTTGCCGTAGAGTGCCCGACCCCCTTGTGTACTAATTTACTTGCAAGTTGGTATTTTACCGATTAAAAGTGTTAAACTTGTGTAGTACTTTAGTTGGTACTTGGTAGGTGTGGAATTTCCCATAAAACAACAAAAGGCTCAAGTGAAAAATCACGTTTTGAGTGAAAATAGAAGATCGCATGGCAGATTTATGTGGGACGTGCAATTGAAAAAAAAACATATGGCTACATTATAACAACTTTACATTATTGAAAGAAAGTAAGCAAAAGAAAACATCAATAATGAAAGAAAACGATATGAAAAAAAAAAAAAAAAACAAGCAAAAGAAAACAGTATCAATAATGAAAAGAAAACATAAGATTTTAGGTTCACATGTGAGAATAAATTTTAGACGCAATTTGACAATGTTTCCTTCCAACTTGTCTTTATCTATATCTATACTATATATAAAGCATGAGGGAGGGATGACCGCAAAAGTTAAGTAATTACAAGCGTTTATGCTTATAGTACAATACTAAAAAAGGTTCGTTGAGGGGTACAATAGTCTTTTTATACTCTTTAATCTATACTACTTTTTATTTATTAGTAACATTTAGTATATGCTAAGACACAAATGATAATTTAATGTTGAGTTTGAAACTTGAAAGGAGGATTTCAAAAGTTGAAGTTATCTTCTCTTGAAAACCAAAGGTTGAAACCCATGGATGGTTTAATATAATTCATTACCTATTGAAAATATGCAATCATAAACCCACAATTACTTCTAATTATCATATTGAATAATATTATATCGGTCAAAGAGAGGCACCCCATAGTAAAATAAACGGTTTGTATGTATATTAATATTATAATATAACCTCGGCTTTATTTAGCCACGTCTCTTATAACGTGGGTCATATATCAAGTTACAAGATTCCCTAGGTTTTTTTTAATTTAATATATAAATATTTTTTAAAATATTGAGACTAAATTTAGCATATTAATATGGCTGTTCAAAAAAGCATATTAATAAAGTCATAGTATAAATTTTTAATCTTTGAAATACATATTGAGTGTCAACACTATATTACTATGATGTTTAGTTTTCACAAGCAATTTGATCTAAACTCTAATAGTTGTGGATTTTTATCTTTTCATGTTACATATAAACCATAAATAATTTATAACTCTAGCACAAAGATAATTATATTATAAACAAACCACTCTAGCAAGTTGCTAGGAATGTCAAACACAAAACGTTACAAGAAAAAAATGATTTGTATTTATTATCTTCTTCAACGGGTCAATTAAAATAATTATGAATGCCAATAAATACAAACCACTACCCCCTATAATAATCTAATACCTCCCCCACTATAGCTCTCGATCTCATTGCCTTTGTGGTGAAATGTTCATGCACAAGAAAGTTTAACACAGACAAACTCACACAATTCTGATTCACCACCAAACCTCCACAGTCGTCACCGCCATTGCCGAAATCCTGACTACTCGTGAACCGGTCAACTCTCTACAGGCTCAGGTTCTTCTAATTATAGTATACTGTGATATTATTAATTTTAGATTCCTATATTTGTTTGATATTTTTGCACTCAAAATTTATATATTTTGTAGGTGTCCTATTTGGCTTAACTTCTTTTACATTCCAGGGGGAGGAAAACGTTTACTATAGTTTTGATGAAGTTGAAGATGACCGCCACAACTTCTATCCGGTGGAGTTCTTAAACTCACTAACTGTTAGTGGTTTGCCGCCTCACAGACTTTGTTTAAAAATTGGTTGCCCCATAATATTATTGCGGAATATCGATCCATCACATGGTCTGTGTAATGGCACAAGACTGATATGTAAAGGCTTCCAACGCAATGTTATTGATGCAGAGATAGCTATTGGGCAACATACTAGAAAGAGAGTATTTTCAACATGGACTTTCGACTTAGCTGAAAAGAAAACAGTTTCCCATTCAAGCTGAAAAGAAAACAGTTTCCCATTCGACTTAGCTTTGCCATGACAATCAATAAAGCACAAGGTCAAACAATTTCGCATGTTGGTGTTTATCTTCCAGATTATGTATTTTCGCATGGACAACTTTATGTCGCTTTATCAAGAGGGATTTCACGCGAATATACAAAGGTATTAGTACATCCTACCAAACATTTCAAACAACACGGAGTATACACCTCAAACGTTGTCTATCGAGAGGTGTTACGTGATGAATGATCGGCTTGTGAGTGACAACGTAAGGAATTCTTATGCATTTTTTCTTACCCGTTACGTTATAAATAAAGCTAATAGATTTTGTTACTTTACACACTTTGGTTACTTTTATTACGTTGTAGAAACACAATCGTTTAACTTGTAAACAGTCTATATAATCGGGTTTCCAAATATTTGATTTAAAGTAGTTACTTATTCCTACGTCTCACCGGATTATAAGCTATACAATTAAACTTATACTTGTAAATTGTTCACTCCACCACAACGCGCGGGTTCCGTACTAGTTGTTCAATTACTTATGTCGGATAAGCTCGTTACTTATCATTCAATTACTTGGAACCGTTTTGTGCATTTTGCGATTCCAAAGCAAATTGGGATGAATCCGCTATTTAGGGGGTGTTTGGGATTGATTATTCAAAACAGATTATGCGTTTTGAAAAAGCAGGGATGGAGGTGCTTATAGATTATTGCGTTTTGGTAGCCTAAAAAACTGATTATCTGCGTTTTCAAAACCCAATCCAAACACTAAAAACTGATTATCTGCGTTTTCAAAACGCAATAATCTAAAAATCAGATTCAAAACGCAATCCCAAACACCCTCTTAGTAATTCAACAAACTACACACATATATGCATTGTTAAAATGAATTATGACAATGTGGTGTTAACCCACTTAGTAGACAAATGAGACAAATGAGTGTTTAGAATTATTGGTGTAAAGAATAGTAGGGTACCATTTGCGGTTAAGAAAAGGGTCCTTCCACCTGTGATAAAAACACTTCTTATATGAATCATCTTAGTCATACTCATTTATTTTGAGTGTTTATCTATTCTTTAGAAGTGATAAAAAATGTTTTGGAGGGTTGTCATAGTTCGGGTTGTAGTTGGAGAAAGGTGTGGTTGCAACGGTTTAAAGTGGTCGTGATTTCAAAGGAGGTCGTTGTTGCCCGCTAGGTATCATTCATGGACGTTGATAAGATCCATCCATTTAGCAGCACCTTAGGATGACATAGCCTTAAAATGAAGGGCGAGGTTCAAACGAGGAAAGGCTTACGGTGGATACCTAAGCACCCAGAGACGAGGAAGGGTGTAGTAGTCTTATAACCTCCCTTACTTTGTGGCGTACTAACCAAAGACCTACTCCTGCTTAGCGCACGAGACTCACTTTAGCCTTGCTTATTTCACCTTCGGGTACTAGAAGCATATAGTCTATTAGCTCTCTATAGATTCACTCTTTTTCTTAAAAGAAAGATAGAAAGGCAACTACAGACTCCGTTCCTTATCGCTTCGTTTGCTATCCTACCCTACTTCGCTAGCTAGACTATCGCAAGTCATTTATACCAAAAGACCTGGCCATCGCCAACCAAGAGGGGGATGAACCTACTTCCAGAGACTACTCGCCTTGAACTCCGTCCCCTGAACTTGACTGCTTATGCAACAATAGCGGCTTGCTCGAACTCATAATACCCTATTTCTATTCAATCGTCGAGATTGAACAAGTCAATTCAATCAAATCAGTTTTTTTAATAATATTGCAACAATTAAGTTCTTTTATTGATATTGAAAATTGGAAATATATAGAAAAAACATTCCATATAGTAAATCAATGAAGAAGTCAGAAAATTATCCAAAAGTTTTTAACATGGAATAAATTTGTTTCAACACTTCATTAATTTGAACTAAAAATCTTATATCTAGCCTTCCCGATAAACATAAAAGTTTTTCCTTGTTGTAAAGGTCGATGGGAAAAAGAAGACTCCCCATCACCAAAATTTGAGCGAAAATAGAAAAATAAAAATTTTTGTCTTTTTTTCTTTCTTCTTTTTATTTATTTTTTTTTAGAATTCAAAAAACAGAAGAATTCTTTTATAAATATAAAACTAGCTTATACCCGGAAGCGTCCCGGGCTGAAAGTTTTACATTGTTCAGATATAGTATTAATTTCATATTGAAATGGATAAAGTGGATTCTCCATAATGGTGAAATGAGACTGATTTCTAGATTTCACTGATTGAACTGATGGCAACTAGCGAGCAATCTCACTCAATAGGGGCATAAGCCAACACCAACCAATCTCTTTCTCCCACGCATCATATGAGTAAGCGGAGCTCTAAATTTAACCCAAGCTAATTAAGCGACGCGACGCTCAAATTGGATTTCTTACTCCAGAAAAGAAAGACTAATCTTAAATAATGCGCAGACTAATAAACCAACGACCAAGATAGGTAGTCACTCAAAGTCTTGTTGAGAATGATGCAAATTTAGCACCGTAAGCTGTTTGGTCTATAACTAAATCAGATTTCAACTACGCTCAATGTTGTCGCTAACTGGTGAGGTTTGGGTCCGAACCCTAGGGTACGGGGCGGTAAAACCCATATCTAACAAATAATATCATTTGATAAATGAGGGTGCTCCGGGCACAAGGGCGTCGTGTGCCAGGACACATGGTGAGGTGGTCCCCACAGGACACACCCGCAACAACAGAAAATCCCTAGGTGTCGCGTAGGCATGAAGGCGACACCCAACCCATGGCAGTCCGAAAAGCCGTCCTTGCACACACTCCACTAATTGTCAAGGCAAAGAAGACAACAAGGACAACCTCAAAAGCGACATCCACCTAATGGTGGGTCGTGAACGAGCGCGAGCACAATCTCCACTAACGACTAGGGAGACCAAAAGTTCAGTTCGAAAGCGACATCTAGCCAATGGCATTTCGTGAACTAATCCTATCTCCCATCAATGGCCAACGCATAGGGGACAACAAGGTTATTCTGAAAGGGACCTTCGGCCCAATCATCTCTCACTCCTCCCGGCCATAAATAGAGGACTTCACCACAAGGTGATGCATTCCACGCTCCCTATATCTCTCAACATACTCGCATTTCCTCAAGATAGAGCATATACTTATTCTCACGCGTGAGAGTGGTTACAAGAAGAATCCCCATCTTTTCCTTCTCGTAGTAAGCTTAACGGTATTGTTCATCTTGAAGGTCGTTCAATTCCAAACAAACTCGTGGTAATCCTAGAGTCATTCATCCCGTCCGGTCGATTCCTAGACTAAACCTATCCGTTTAGACTAGTGTTTCTTCGTATATACACTAAATCAACACTCAACTATGCTTCTTGTTGTCGCTAACTGATGTGTTGACAAAACTTTATCAATTTAACCGGTGTTAAGACACTTGTTTTGATTCAGTGTGTATCATCTATAACCCACATCAACTTATATCATATAAACATACTATAACGATAAACCCAAATCAAGCCCAATAAACACATGACAAACATTGAAACCAATCCTTCACAATGTTATTAGACAATATAAGATCTACCAACATTATTACCATCAAAACATTATGAGAGATATAACCAAGGCAATGTGTAGCAAACTTCAATTGCTTACAAAAACAGAAATAACAACCACATGGATGGTTTCCAAGTTCTGATTCAAATCTCCCCCAATAATCAACACTTGATTCATTTATTCTGCAACAAGATCGTGGTCTCGGCAATCATCGATGTAACAACATACGGGTCCATATTCGAAGCAGGCCTACGGTCCTCAAAGTAACCCTTTCCTTCTTTCTCCGTATCTCTCCCGACACGAATGGATGCACCACGGTTCGCCACCCCCTGTCACACATAATAAGATTTGATGATATCTAGATCATGTTACATAGTGTAGGAATGTTTACATTATAATAGTAATGTAACGAGCTAAGCTGTTCATGACCTACTCAAGATTAACTCGTTAAAAGCCTGAACTGAGCCAAAAACTTAAATGAGCGTGAGCCTAGCTTCACATATCAAGCTTGACTAGGCTTGTGAGTCTAAACGGGCTTACTTTTTTTTGTATATATATGTTTTCATATATTTTGAATATACATTTACATATTATCATGTAAATTATGATAAAAATAACTAAATAATATATCGATGTACCCATTTAAATGTGTTGATGTTGGCGGTCTCATGGCGTCCAGTAAGCCTAACGCTCATTGCCTTCGCCGTAAGCAGCAATGTGTTCTGCGTGCCTCAAACCCAACTTTTCGATAGCCTTCTTAATGATCTCGTATCCTCCCTCTTCCCTCATCGATTTCGTGCTAAAATATCACACGTAACATGTCATGTCAAGATTTATAAAAAAATGTTACATTTTTTATAGTCTTAAGTAGTAGATTTTAAAATAAATACCTATAGTTTGTGTGAGCTCCAGCACCATTCCAATCTCCCTGATGAATCAATGAATATATTATTTGTTACTTTTTTTTTTTTTTACAAATATAAGTTGAAGAAATATTTTTACAAAAAACTCACTGGAATAGGCTTCGGGTCGAAGGAAACAACGACTCCAGCGATCTCGGTTATCCTCTGTTAAAAAAGAAAAACACATGTTCATCATCAAGAACATGTAAAAGAACTACTTATCTTCCATCTATCTCCAAAAATAGTTAAAAGTTATCGCGTTACCTCAAGAATGTATCGCGCAGCCCACAACTCGTCACCAGCAGAGATGCCAACCGACGGCCCAACTTGAAACTCCCACTGCAAATCGCTTGAAATGTAAGTTCGACTTGAAGTAAAAAGATAGCTTAAAAGGAAACGGGTCAAATGTCGCACATTGTTTATTTTAGTGTCATAAAACCTTCTAGATATTTTTTTTAATACGCGCATTCCTATTTTACATAACTATCTAAAAAAATAAATACAACGTTTTAAAAATGCTAGTAATTAGCAATTTTGACTAGATACATAACCCGACCCGACCTAACCTGAACATTTGTAGCCCGTTTAAAAATATGTGTAGAAATGTGTATACCTGGCCTGGCATGACTTCGCCATTGATGCCACTGATGTTAATACCAGCATACAAACAAGCTTTGTAGTGTGCATCGACTACATCGCGGCCAAACGCCTTATCAGCACCGATACCACAATAATACGGTCCCTAAATCGTATTAAACCCATATAGTTTAGTTAAAAACTAATAACAAATATTAAGAGAAAAATGTGTATATATGATTTATTACTTGAGGCCCAGGGAACCCTCCTTGAGGCCAGCCCAATGGCCAGTTAATGTCCTTTTGCAACAAGGTATACTCCTGCTCGATACCGTACCTAGCACACATGTATGAAAACAATAAGTATTGTAGTAGGGTATCGGTCGTGTTTGTGAAGGGTAAAATGGGAAATGTACCATGGAACTTCCTTCTCGACTTCGGGTGGCTAAAGATTTTGGCTGCAGCGTGGCGCTTGTTCGTTGGGATGGGCTCACCGGCTGGGGTGTAAGCGTCGCAGATCACCTGAATGAAGAAATCAAAATCAAGGGTTACGAATGTTCGTTGGTTTAACTTTAACTGAACAAACAGGAATACTTAAACAAATGATTTTTTCTTGATTGTGTTAGTTTGTAAAGAAAATGAACATGTTCATGTTCGTTTGTAAATTTTCTAAAGTTAAAAACAACATCCAAATTGAAGTCTAAAATTAAATACCATTGGTC
The DNA here is from genome assembly GCA_030844895.1 of Ambrosia x helenae. Classification (NCBI taxonomy): domain Eukaryota; kingdom Viridiplantae; phylum Streptophyta; class Magnoliopsida; order Asterales; family Asteraceae; genus Ambrosia; species Ambrosia x helenae. Next base: position 14,670 of record JAUTDX010005898.1, read on the forward strand.
ATCATCAGATTACTTAACAATATCAAACGTTATTAAAATTTAAAATTAAACTAGCAATATGGGCTGGACTAGGCTCATTGATATAAAATGGGCTGGACTCAAGTTTTACACATATGTACAAGAACATATAGACAAAATGGACTCAAGTTTATGTTCAGTCATTTATTTAATTAAATGGATAATTAATTGTTGAGTTCGGTTACATTACCAACATTTTTAATGTACAATATTGCCACCCGTGACCAAAAAGGCGACAGTACATCATAAAGAAAACAGGTAAATAAAAGTTGGAATCTTTTTGTGACGTTTAAAATTAAATATAAAGTCATTTTTTTTCTTCTGAAAATACTCCCTGTATATCAAGATCATTACTTTTTGCGAAAATGCCCCAAAGCACCCTCAAAACGCCATAACACATCCGGGGCGTTATCCTTCAAAAATTGCTTTTGGCGTAAAAAAAACACGCTAGATTTTGGCGTTTTGGGACCTCGTTTTTGTTGAGCCAGTCAAGTGTGAGGAGGGGAGTTTTGGACCTTCACCATTAAGTGTGTTCTAAATGCAAAGAATCTTGAAATAAACACAAATATATGCAAGTGGACTGTTTTCAGAGCTAGTGGGTCGAAATCTATACGAACACAGAAATATTACACAAACCCAAAAGATAATGTCTGAAAAAAAATGTATCTTTTTTTTTTTTTTGCATATGAATACCCTAAAGATAAAACTTAAGAATATAAAAATTAAAAATACAACTGTAAATAAAAGGATTACACTAAAAGTATAACACTTGATTTCTCTTTTTTATATTTTAAATTTTACCATATAACACCCAGTCAATATAAGTTATGAAATAAAACACACTTGTTTAAAAAAGGTACAAAAATATGGACAAAACAAGTCGACCTTCTAACCCGATTGATTTGAATACGACTTGTTTAGCTAAACATGGGAACATATTTGACCTGGATCTGACCCTTATCAAGTTCACGTCAGTGAGCGTTAAAAATTTACCCTCTTAGTTATAAATCCATAAATTAAGTATTTTGAATCTTCACACTCCAAAACAAAGAAAAAAAAAGATTTTAAAACATACCAAGATGTTGTTTCCACCCCTGAATGGATCCTTGAAAATAGCTTGAGGACTGTTTCATTTATCACAATCACATTAACCATTAAGAATATAAAACACATAGTTATGAACTTATGATTTGGACTATATAAATCGCGGTCAAATACGCACTAGAGGATCACTTCGCTATCCTCGCCTGGGGCTTGACCTGTGCTTGAACCATCATAGTTCCATTTTGGAAGCTTCTTGGGATCACTCACTGGTCCAGGAAGAGTCTATACAAGGAATGAAAAAGATCAATAAATTAATAACACACCATAATTTGATCATTTAGCATATTCAAATTACTTACTCTTGCTTTGCTTCTAATGTCCATACCAGATCCACCAATCCTGTATGAATATTAATGAATATAAATCATTATATTAGCTCACTATCGGTGTTCTCATAAGTTATAACCAGTCTAGTTAAGTACTCTTGAACTGCTTTCATTTAGGTCTAGAGTGTCAATTATGACGCATTTGGATGTACAATGATTTGCAAATATTATTTATTTTTTGTATTTTTGTTTCTTTACAAAAAGTGAGATTCAACATGCTGCTTATTACAAACTTCAACATACATATTAATTTGAGTAAATTACATGGCGTTTGGGACAAATTATAAGTTTGGTCCATCATCCATGATTTCAATCCTTAAGGGCCTAATTTTGTAATTTTCCCAAAATCACAACCATAGTAATTTACTCTTTTATTTTTAGTCCTATTTATGATACCAATAAAATGTGATGTGGCTATCTCGATTAGTGATCCACTTATGAAAACAATGTTCCCTATGACATATAACATTTATGTTTGTTGTTTAGCTCTAGTTAAACAAATTATACCTGTCCATTTATGAAAACAATGTTCCCTATAGTAGTATAAAACATTTATGTTTGTTGTTTAGTTTTTTTTTTTTTTTAACAGCCAACAAATTAAATCCCGATCACTTACGAAGTACTCACTAGATAAAGGATACTTCGAGAGTAACCCGGGTCCATCAATAATTTCACACTAGTTTCCGGGGAAAACCCGCCGTCCGAAGGCCACTGCGGTAAAACCCAGCAGTATTTTGGTGCCGGCAGGACTCGAACTCCCCAGCTCCCATAAGGAAACCAAGGAGGATGTCACTCCACCATAAGGGGATTGGCGTTGTTTAGCTCTAATTTAACGTATTATTTAAAATAATTTTAATATAATACTTAGAACCTGAGTTTACAAGAAATTTTGAAGAACACAAGTGATCTAATAATAATGATTTAAATGGGCCTAAATCTAAAAAATTTCAAGATCATTAAACATGATCAAGTATGCAAATCATAACCTCAGATCACAATGGTTCCTTCCTAAGTATTTTCATGGTGATCATGCCAAACGTTGACCTTTTGATGATCATATTTGACCATCTCATACATAAACAAATAATGAAGATCTGGTTGTTAAGAACAACAAATAGATCGAAATACAAAAACCCATATAGGATCAAAGCATAAAAGATAAATTAATGGAGAAAAAAAATGGATTCAAGAATCTTGATTTAAAACGTAAGAAGAAAAAGTCAAACATATGTTACAAAAAGTCAAACATGATGAAAGAAACTAACCATATGTATTCAGCAATGATTTTGTTGGTGGAATCTGTGAGGTTAAGATTGATGAGATCATTGAGCAACGCCATTGATTTGTTGAGTTGCAGAGATGAGGAGCAAGGAATGAAGAAGATGTGTGTGCAATTTATAGTGAAGCAGTCCTATTTGTATGCAATACATAAAAATGAAAGAAAAAAAATCATATATTTATTAATTATGAGTTATTATTAGTTAATTTATTAATTATTTTTTTTATATTCTGTATCTCAACATTGATTAAATCAGTTCCTTAAAGTAGGGCACATTGTTGGCAGCAATTATTTAAGTGGAAACGAATATATGGATGTATACATGTTGGGTTTTTTTTTTGTGTGTGAAATAGTTTTTAAAAAAAACCTTAAATATGATTATGATTATAATGTGGGACAACTCATCAACTAGTCATAGGATCAATATATAAAAGATATTTTAACTAAAATGGGTATTCTAAATCACTTTTTTTAAATTATAAAAAAAAAAAAATTACAATATTTTACGGTTATAAACTAATACGGTAAATTACAACTAAATTTAAAGACGTCATGTAAACATTCATGTAGCAAATAATGCGTTTTTGACATAGAAAATTGGCATTTTTACCGTTTTGGCATATACATAAAGAATGGAGCAGATGACCAATTTTAGTCAGGTAATGAAAAATAAAACTTAAAATGAAATTGAATGAGGAGCTATTTGGTTGATTAAGTGTTGAATCATTAAGTTGGATGTTTTAATGGATAGTTTTCTTGTTCACATTGGTAGGAGCGTCTTATTATGGTTCAGCCTACTTCAATGCTTAATGGTTCAGCAACATCTCAAGTCTTAATGGTTCAGCCTTAACCATTCCATTTAAAAGCTGAAACAAACGCGTTGAATGCTGAACCATTCAGTGCTGAATAGTTCAACGCCTTATTAAGAGGGTTACCAAACAACCCCTAAGTCTTATTTCTTTCTTTTGTTTTTTTTTTTCTCAAATGCACCATCCATCAAATCCCTAATTAAAAAACAATTAAAATGATTATTTATGTTAAAAGTTTTGTCATAATAGTCATTTTGGGATGGTAAATCACAAATCACACGGTAGGTGAGTGACGCTTAGGATTAAAGATGACATCTAATTGTTATGTAAAGAATATGATTAGGGGGACGGGGCGCCACTAGATTTGGTCACGAGTACCTCACTACCAGTATGGTAACATCGCCGTCAGTGATGCTGGTAGTGGATTCGTGAACCAAATCTTGGTTGTAGTTAACAGATGTGAACCCGTAAATGTGAATAAAAATATTATTTTTTTCTATACCATCGTCCCTTACCAGGCTGTTAAACCATCAATCATATTCAAACGAGTACATATTATCGACCATAGCAAAACTAAACAATGGAATTTAACATACCAGAACACGGAAACGAACGATGAGATGAATATGTAGGGTCTGGCAGCAGGAGACGACTACTAACAGGTTTGGTTTCCGTCAGCAGGAGACGACTACGAACAGGTTTGGTTTATTAGCAATGAGCAGAGGAAATTTATTTTGACTTTTGCGATGGAAGATGAACAAAGCATGAGGGAACTTTTCAAAAAAAAAAAAAAAAAACAGAGTATGAGGGAGGTTAATTTGTAAAGAGGTGAGGTTAAAGTCGGTCAAAAATTATTATTATTATGTGTGAAAATAATTGATTGTTGGGTAAAGAATCAGTGGAGTGTTGCCTCACAAAAACGGTTTCAGTGAAGTGAATCAGTAAAGTGATGTAGCAGTGTAGGATTGATGTAAATCAGTGAAGTTGTAGATGTTTCAGTGGAGCACCCCCATTTTATTCGTACGTTTAAATTTTAACCTTTTCAGTGAGGTTTTATTGTGAAGCTTTATGTTAGAAATTTACTAGTAAAATTTGATTAAAAACATGTTTAAAGGAGTAACTTACTAAATTGTATTATGAATGTCTTCATAGTTTTTTCTCCTGAAATTCAAAGCTTTTAAAATAATTATAACACGTAACAAACTTATTTAAAAAAATGAGATACACCCTATAAACTTTCTGAAAAATATTATAAATAGTCAAACCAAAATAAAAATATCGTATATATCACACTTCTTTAATAATGAAAATATCATATTTACTCATTTAAATTAAAAATAAATATTAACATACTTACTTTGAATTACGGATGGCAAAAAAATCTGAGCCCCATGGATATACACGAAACTTGATGAGTATGACCCCGGTATGGAATTAGGTGATACATGACCCGATACCTGAAACCACATACCTGTTTACTAGAAACCTTTTTACTAGAAACCTTTTTTTATATTTTTATTTTAGTTATTTACTTTAGTAGATATGAATTATTTTTTTAAATATGTATTTGATATGCAGTGAAGTATTTACATGAAACTATATAAAAACTATAAAGATGTTATTTATTTATGATAGAAGTTATATATATGTAATGTATATTTTAGTTTATTATAGTTATATAAATAAAAATTAAACAGTAGTTAAATAGTAAAAGAAAAACATATTTGAAAATCACAATGGGTATCTGTTAACAATATACCCGATACCCGCAGGCAATGTTTTAAAAACCGGTTTATACCAGCCGGTTGAACCGGTTATATCGTCTACCAATGTCTTGGCTTGCACGAATCAGTTCGGTATTTTGAGAAAACGAAAAAGGATTTGAACCGCCAGTAAATTCCGGTATACCGGTTTATACCGCTATACTAGTACCGGCACAAGGTTAAACTTTGGACTTTATCAGCCCATAGTGATGATATAAATAACATATGTGGTGAGAAATAGTATGAACCGGTTTTCTTAAGCACAAAGTGACTTGTTACATATGTTACTTATCTTATGTAATTTTAAAATATTTTGATATTTGATAACTAAAGCTTCTTATTAAAGATTGTAGAAAATAAAAATGGTTATACGTTTGTTGATGAAGATGGCGATGATTATGAATGCTATCTTTTAAGAAATCATAAATTTGATACATTCAACACTTCAATAGCATAAAACAAGTATACCATTGAAAATTTCGTTGAAAAATTGGGTACTTTAGGATTATTTTTTTTATTATGGATTCACTTTTAAACTATTTTGTATTATGAAATCAATGTATTATTGGATTACTTTTTGACTTAAAGTTATATTTTATTGAATTATAGGGTTAGCTAGTCAATCTGGCTGAACCGCCCAATACAACCCGGTTGAACCATTTTTGAATCTAATCCGGTATGATTTAAAAACCGATTTTTAAAACATTGCCCTCATGTATGTCCGATATCTGATGGGTAATTACCCAAGAAATACCCAACAGATATTCGGTCACGTATGAGACACGATTATACAACCGAATATAAAATATGAATTATCAATACTTAACCCATTGCCCATCACTACTTTGAATGCATTTCAAACAAATATGTCATTTAATGATACTTTTGATTCTAGATTCTACATAACAGTTTCTTGATTCTATATTATCTGTGATTAAACTTTGGTTATAAATAAAAATTAAATAGTAAAAAAAACATATTTGGAAATCACCTATTGCCATCACTACTTTGAATGCATTTTTTTTAATAGTTTTATCCTTTTTAATATATTTAAAAAAGTTATATATGGGGTGGGGGGTATACCTTATACATATGTGGACTAAAGATGAAGAAACCCTTATTTGTAATTTTCAAATCACAAAGTACATACACATACACATACACATACACATACAACACTCATTCATCGCTCCTCTTCCTTCTCAACTCCACTGTCCACCGTCGCTGTCACCTGTCCATCGACGCCGTCCGCTGTCACCCATCACTCAACCTCCTTCCCAACTCCAGCATCGCTCAGTCTCTCATTCATAGATTTGTGGATACGATTTCAGGGTTAATGTTTATAAAACATGTTCTTGTCTTATCGCCTCTTATCATGTCTTATCGTGTTAACATGTTTATAAACAGTTCGTGTTCATGTTTGGAAGAAATGACATGATAAGTTATTGAGTCGTGTTCGTAACAAATCGTGTCTGACACGATATGTCAGCTCAAAATATTTGAGACAAAACATTTTTTAGATGAGTTGTCAAATTAAATTTCAAAAATATAAATATGAGTCACGAGTTTTCAATGTTGAGACCAAAGTTTCTAAATTTTTGTTCAACATTTTTTTCCCACAATTAAGTAGTTTATTACACCGTTCGGTTCTTGAGATCGATTCAACCAATTAGAATAGCAAATTAGACCCAAGGCATTATAGCTTAGTGGTATCTTGGTGGTGAGATAAGACTTAGAGGCCATGAGGTCCCGGGTTCGAATCTCACAAAGGGGGTTTTCTCATAATTATGAGTTTCCTCCTGAATTGGTGACTTGGTGGTGGAATATGATCGTGTGGCAACACTGGTGGCACGATGATACTCCAGTGTTCCGTGAGTGATTCCAATTTGTTGGCCGTTAAAAAAAAGAATAGCAAATTAGTAGAGCAGTTTTAATTTGATATCCACTCCAGTTTAAATCACAAAGTTTGGATGTAGGTTTAATGGAAGTTTGTATAGGCCTCTACATCTTTTGTGAATTGTGTACAACTGAATTTCAGATTAAAATCTCTTATTGGTACTCACTGAAGTTAATTTGATCATTTACAGAGAATAACAAGATTTTGTATGAAAAATTTGTTACGAAAACGACGTAACGAAATTAAACCAAATTGCTTCCTTATATGGAGGAACGATCCATCACAATGTTCAAGAGAAAGTATATGATAGAAAGCTTCCTTAATGTGAGAAGTGTAGAAAGTCACAAGAGAATGACACCTGAAACCATAGTTAAGTTTTCTTAACCTAAACCTAGTTGATTAAAAAGGGTAATTTAGTCATTTTATTGTTTCGTTAATCTCTGATCTAATCAATCACAGTTCAATTCACGTTTCAATTATAATCGACAATAATTCAGATTCAATTCATAATCAATTAACTATTTTCGATTGAAGATCTATTCAATTCACGATTCAATTAACAATACTTTTTTTTCGAAATATCAAGAACAATAAAAAAATAAAAACCAGAAGGAAGATAACGAACGGTTATGAACAAGAATGATTTCTAGAAATTTTATTTTGATTGTTTGAATTCGAATGAATAATTTGTATAGATTAGATCGACAAACGAAACAAAATAGAAAGGATTGATTATAGATTGTGATTCTGTTGAAACAAACCGTTTTGGTTTTGAAGCAAAAACAGGGACTCAAGAACGATGGTGCGTTTAAACAAAACGCACTCAAATTAGTTCAATCAATGCTTTGTTATGTTGTTGAGCATATTGCAACCAAAGTTAATGCTTTGTAAATGTTTTGAAAACTAAAGCAGGGAGAACACTTCTTTTAGATCCTAAATGTGGGCTCTTGAAACAAATTATTAGGTAGTTCGATTCTACAAGCTTATTGCGGAAGAAAGGGATACAATGTTCATGTTGAATGATTTTTGAATATGAACATTTAAATATCTAAAAACTGTAGTTGTGTAGGTATCTGACACTATTTGTAACTGCTGTTTTGAGGCTGATAATCAACTATTTAATAAACTATACATGTGTGAAATGAGTTCTTATCTTGAATTAGTGCACTAAAACAAACACCCATTTCAATTCTTGAATATTATGACTATCTTCCCCAACTTTCTTGAAATATTAAAGAAACAAATTGCTGGCAACCAAGAACATGAAAAGAACATGATAATCAGCTACATAATTTGCTTTTGACATCGGAGTTCCTTTGGCCTGTTTTACTTCTACCAGTTGCTGGTTTTTTATTTTACCCTTAGATCATTATTCACTACATTGAAATCCTTGGTTTCTGTAATCAATACAAACATAATAATAAAGTGCGTTTGAGCAAAACAATATAGTCATTTATATACATGGGTATTTACAACGTGTGTCTAAACATTTACAATGTGCGTTTAAACATTTACAACGTGCATCTAAACATTTACAACGTGCGTTTAAAGGCATTGCGTTTAAATTCTACATCAAGTGCGTCTAAACATTTACAATGTGTGTTTCAAATAATGAACGTGCGTTTAAAACACTCTGTTATCACCAACTTTTTTTTTTGAACGATCAACTAAAGTATTGCCGGGTACTCTGTACGCGCCCCAATGGCCGAAAGGGGCCCCAGACGGCCTCTAGTCCGTACGGACAGAGCCCTGCTTCGGCCCACCCGTCTCCTGCTCCAGGGAAAACCCGGCCCACAAACCCGCCCGAAGGCACGACGGTAGTGAACCGGTAAAACCTGGAGGGATTAGGAGTCGAACCCATGACCACAAGGGTCAAGGGTCTCTCCATCACTTCCCAACCACCTACCCCACCACAAGGGTGGGGGTATCCATCACATGCCTCCCGTGGGAATCGAACCCGGCTCCCCCAAAGAGAGAACCAACTTCTTCTTTTTCTTCCGCAACTTCTTTTAACCTAATTTTTATGTTTAATCTTTCTTCTTGAAATACAATTGAAAGTATTTGACAACTAATACGAACGTTTATTCATAATCATATGTTTTTCGTCTGATTAATCGTCCAAGCATAATCCTCTGTTTTTCTGATTTTTAGATTGAAACATTGATCTTACGTTTTCGTTCAATGTAATCTACTTGTTTCTGTTTTTTTTTATTGTTTAATCATTCAGAATGTTTTAATCGAGTTGAAATTGCTTAAATTAAGTTTCGATTTAAGTCTAATTTTGATTTGAAAAAGTTTTGAACTTTTTTTCCTAATCTAGCGTTGGTTTGTTTAAGCCGACAATGATTAAGATTAATAATTACCATCATGTCACCGCCTAATCTAATGGCTGAGAAGCCTTCCTACGCTTCTCACGTTAAGGAAGCTTTATACGTTATCTCTCCCCATGTTTTAATTATCGACTAACAGTTAGCGCTTATAACTTTCAACAACTGCACAATTAATTATTGAAAAGTCTTCGATAGAAACTCTATCCATAGTAAAATGTATCCATTATTGACGACCCGTTATCAGTTATAGTAAGTTAAAACTAATGACCATTTACCAGTGATACACCAAACTGCCACTAATAATTATTTACTATTGATAGTTATTTGTTACATTTAGTGAGTAGTTTTCTTACAATTTTTTCATCAATCAAGCAATTTCAAATCAACTTACAGTATGTTCCCGAATTTCATTAAAGGATGGAAGAGAAAGGATTAGGAAGGAAGTGGGGAAAGAATGTGTTTCAGAGTTTTTTGTAGAAGGGAAACTGGGAAAAAGGAGGGAATGAGAGGGATAATAGGTGATTTTCAATCTTTTCAATTTGGAAGGAATTGGAGAGAAAGGAAGAGGAGGGAGATCATTTCTCTTCCATTCTTTAATGAAACTCTGGAACAGAGTCTTAGAGTATTAACAACCCACCCACCAAATATTTCCCCACCTTTAAAATTTACAAAAACCTACTAAAAACACACTACAACCCATCCACCATTTTATACCCCATCTCTATATTATGAAAAAGTTTTATATGAAAAGCTACTATGAACCCTATGCTAAATTATTGTGAGTGTATTTAACAAGAAATATAATAAAGTAAGTGTTTGTGAGTAAAATAAAAATAAATATGATGGATGAAATGTGGGATGTTTTTTAAAATAAGAGATAAATTTAAAAGGTATGATTTTTAGTTAAATTATAAGGTAAAAAATAGTTAATTACATTTACATGTGAACTCGCCTGAAATCAGAAACTTTTAAAAGTATACATTAAATTTGTCTTTTGAACGAAAGTTTCTTTTAATTTGAAAGTTTGAAAACGAGGATATTAAAAGTTATCTTTATTTTCATCTTTTTAAGCATGATTGAATACCAAAAAGATAAAATAATTTTAAAATATGTGCTCTACATTAAAAAAAAAAAAAGAATTATGTTTTCTTAAATGCAAACTTGATCGAAACAATATAAAAGGTAATCAAGAAAGTTATCAAAATGTTACAAAAAGTAATATAAACATAAATCTATCTATATATATATTGCAAAGCTAATAATCCTACATGTCATAATATTATGTAATCTCTTATTTGAGAGATGCCACATAGGATGTGATGTGGCAACTCTAGACAATTAAAAAAAAGGAATAGATATGGTTTAACCTAATCTATTAAATACCTAATCTACTAAATGTAAATATTAAACCTTTATTTTCTCTCATGTTTCCTCCCATAACTGTTAAACGTTAATATCTTTTATATACGAGATTTTTTAAAGAAAAAAATTACACCAAATTAACGAGCGTTTTATTATCTTTCCAACGAGTACCATAGTGCTATATGAAAAACGGAGAAAAAACGACTATTTTTTGTAACCCGACAAGTATTGTGTCAGGTTTGGGATTAGTTTAAAAAAAATGTGGGTTTGGGTCGGGCCTGGGATTAGGTAATACCCGACCCAATTACCCGAAACCACATACCCAAATACCCGAACTATATACCCGATCATATACTCATGCATTTTTTAACGCATCACATAACCCTTAGACTAATGCATTCGATATTTCAATAAATAACTTTTTTTTTCCTTATTTCATGTTAGTTCTTTTTAGAATGATCGATTACAAACTTCCGAATTCATTTGACATTATATAATATTTTGTAATGGCACTAGATTTATACCCCGGCGCAGAGATTCGTTTTTTTTATATTTGAATATGATAACTTATGGCAGAGATTTGTTTAAAATAAATAAATAAATAAATAATAATAATAATAATCATTAATCATATATTGGCAAGTCATTAAGTATGTTGTCATATTAGATATTTTATTATGTTATATTAGATATTTCAACCCGGGACGCTCCCGAGATAAAAACTAGTTGCTATTATAAAATTGCTATTATAAAATCATGTATATTTACGTAATCATCGAATCTTAAAATACACGACCCATCTTATATGTAAAACGAGTTTTTGTGGATGTGTTCACAGTTCTTGTGACATCCGTCGATCTCTCAGGTGAATTAAGTTTCAGATATCGGGCTCTTTTCACCCGTAATGAAATGTTTATTCGTCAAACATCACCTTGGTGTCACGTTCCTTAGTTGAGCTCTATTGTTATTGTCTATTGATGCGATATACATTCACTTATGTGATAAACAACAATTATGTATATCAACGTTTTAAAAAACATGTAGTAAAGGACTAAAGGTTTTGCTATATTTAACGTTTTAAAGTAATTTATAAAGTGCGGTCAGGTGTTCATAATTGTAACGGACACATGTGGTGCTTTAATTGCATGTTTGTGAGGAGTATCCATTTGAATATCTCGTCACCCGCCCCACCATCTCCAAGATTAGGTGTAGTTTTAGTGTTTTATATTTTATTTTGATTTTAATAATAAGAAGATACTCCGGTTAGAATATCCCGCATCTGTAATTTTTAGTTTTCCATTAAGGTATTTATCATCTATAATCTATAAATAAATATATATAAAAAAATTGATGTTTGCTGACGTGACATTTATTGATGGTCTCACCCTCCCCTCCCCCCCTGAATGTGCCACGACACTCTCTATGAATTAAAAAAAATTACCTATAAAACATCTTCTCTTTTAACCCAAATCCTAAACACCCATTAATCTCCACCTCTCTCTCCTCTTCCTCGTCGGTCACCAATTCAAACCTCTGTAACAAGTCCACGCCCAAATAATAATCTCCGGCTAAACCACCTCTCTCCCACTCCTAACCAAACTCATTACATCCGTCTGCACCTCTAAACAAATCCTCTACACCCACCAACTCCTTTACTCTATCCCATACCCTGACTCCTTCCTCTTCAGCTCCCTCATCAAAACCTCCACCAAACAAAGCCACACATCATTCTCATCTTCCTGTCGGCAACTCTCGCCAGATTCTCCGTTTTAAAAAACCTTAGCTCTCACTCTGATGTCGTTGACGGCCGCCGCCGCCGTAGATGATTCCACGTCATTCTCCAAATCATCATCACCATTTGTTGAAAAATCATCACATAAGGTTTTGTTTTCTTCGATTTTTAGGGTTTTTGAGTCAATTATGTAGGATATTGGGATATTAATGTTCAATATATGTAAATGTGTATGTTTATGTGTTAATTTCAGGTTTATGCTGCTTTTGTGAGGCGCTCTGAGGCGTTTTGGTTCCAAATTCCGAAGCGCTGGGCTTAAAAGCGCGAGGCGAGAGCTTCACGTATGCGAGGTGCTCAATATTAAAAAAAAAATAAAAAAATATTTATATATGTCAATATAACACATTCTACCTTCTAATCAAGCATAAACACAAAAACATGATTATAAAACACCCTTAAACACTTAAAAAACATTCAAAACATAAGAATGACTAAAAGGCGACAGCCCCTGGCGGGGTCCAGGGGGCAGAGCCCCCAGCTAGGGTCGAGCTGATACGAATCAACAATCGATAAATTGGCAAGTAATTTGGGGTTGGAAAATTTGGTATAACAATCGATAATCACATAGAACAGTCCATAATACAAATCAACATAGAACTTCACTTGTTGGGCCTAAATAGAATAGGCAAAAAATGGTTTTTGGGCTGAGGCGCTACTGAAGCGCCGTCTCAAGCGCCAGGCTTAAAGCGCCGCCCCAAGACCTTCATGTATCCCAGGGCTTTTCGACAAAAAAAAAAACGATTTTCTCTAGGAGCCTCGCTCCTCAAGAGCTTAAAGCGCGCCCGAGGCGCTGTTTTTAAACCAAGATCAACATAATATTAGTTTTGAAAATATATTAGATTTTTCAACACCGGGACCTTCATGGGTAATCAGCTAGTAATCAATAACTATATATAAAAGAATAGCTCATTATAACATGACAATCAACACCGGGACCAAACTATTATTACGTGTGCACCCGTAATGATAATTTGCGTTGCCAGGTAATCCGCTGCCCGCTAGTTTCCGAGCTTCCCGATCCAAAAACAAGGTTTCATACACCAAAAGACCTGAACAAGCTTCGCCTTCACAACATAGAGCATGGCGACATCCATTAGCGCAGTAGAGGTTAATCCTTCCGTCCACAAGTAAGCGAGTGAGTTCATCGTAGACCACTGCGTCCTTCCCACTTGCTGGTACTGACGATCAATGCAAGAATGTGGACTAAGGTGAAACGTGAACACGACATCCTTACAAGCAAAATATCCATACTACTTATATGCATTAACTAGTCCTAGTTAGAAAATCGGATCTCTACACAACATAAACATTCCTATCCTTATTTTTCTAACATTCATATATTGACACACATGGCTAGTCGGTCGGAATTTCCCCTTGTACCACCCATGTACAAATTTTCTTTCTTTTCTAAAAATATTTCTTGTGTTTTAGTTTTGAAAACTTTTGTTTTGAGCCGAAACCGGTTATAAGTCGGGCGGCAAACTGTGCAACTACACGAATGCACAATCGCTAGGGGTAACACCACAACATGAATTCATGACAGCCGGATGACACACAACCTAGCGAGTCCACTATACATAGCTATAGAAGCTCCATTACGGTGAGCACACATCCCGGTGCGTTTCCGCTCACTTATGGTGACAGAATCCTTATTTGTATCCTCAAGCCACAAACCTATACTCCATAGGCTCATTGGTAGGTACGATTGGGTCAATAAGGGCATCCGTCATCATAAAAGAAATGGGAACGATGGGTTACACATAATTTAGCAGACTTATCAAGCGATATCGTTCTTAGGGAGAACAACCGTAGGGTCGATATAAGTCACTCGAATAATGCCAACAGCAGCATTGACAGACTCAACCCAAGCCTGAGAACCATCGCCAAAATTAGTCTTGGCAGGAGCCAAGGAATGATAACAAGTGGTTCAACGAAAGCCTCAAGAAAATGGAGTTAACAGCAACGAACTCCTCCGTGACACAGACATGGTCATAGCGGCTTGGCAAGGGTCATAGAGACGTCTACGTCAACAATAGTAGCCTCAGCAGGAGCCTCCATATCCACAGCAACCTCCAATCGACAGGAGCCATAGAAACAACACACTCAGCAAGAGCTATACACTTAGCACGACAAACAGGATTCGCTTGAGCCATAGAACAATAACAGCAGCAACAACAACAGGCTCGACCGGAGCCTTAGACTCGTCGTAGTTACTAGATGTGTGGTAAGTAGTATCCATAGGACCTAGAAACCAACCAACATCATTCCCAATATCAAAGATAGTGGTCACAACGAGAATACCAACAAGTAGTGGTAGAAGAATCATGATTTATCAAGACATCACGATAAAATGGAGATGATACAGACTCTGACGAATCAGCCGAGTCGTCCTTCTCATTGGGATCCTCTTTCCATGTTATTATGGCACAAGCATCGACAATCATCTAATTAAGTGCCTTTCCGTCTTCTAAGCGAGGCCGATGGGCTTCCTTCCTGATAGGTCACGCAGTGAGAGTATCGAAATACGACAAGAGATTAGACAGGTCACGTTGTCCATAACGAATGGATCTCGCAACTTTAGTTTACAAACCACCGAGACGAGGGGACACAACGTCTCAATATCTATGGGGGACTGATGAAAAACAATTCGCATCAATGTTACCCTACTAGATAACTAGTCTCGTCGCCGTGACGAGGGTGGTTGACATTCAACATTGCAACAGGCGCAATGGAATTGTCGTTCCATGGATTAATTAAAAATAACAGGATAACGTGACCGCTCCCAGCAGTCAGTCATTTGAGTCTCGAGGGGACTTCAATGCCAGTAGAAGGCGTCTTACGGCATTTGGCAATTACGAAACACACACTTTATGATTACGGCTACCGAAGTGTGGTTCCACTCCCCAGGATTTATGACGGGTTCAGGCACAGCACACGTATCGAAGCTACTCGGGCGTTCATACGACTGAAGCGAGACTACCAATAATCCCCGAAAAAGAAACAGGAGAGGAGTAGAGGAGTCTTACGATGACTTTTGCACCTCAAGAAAGTAGTATGACATAAGTACCAATCTGCTAAGCCTATCACGAATCATCTTCCAGAATACGATCCAGCGCTATTATAAAGGGTGTTGTACCACACGTGAACACTCCATACATCGAACAGTGGCTTCCCATGGGTTAATCATATAAACTTCCGAGTGAGTCCATAGCCAAACGCCGACTGGGGCTTGCTGTTCCACTACACGCCATCATCATAACACTGGCAAACGCTGTCGCGGTCGTGATCAGTGGCCGAAATTTTTGACATCACCAAAAATTAGCAAAACCCTATGACTCGCAGATGTGCGATACGGCTGGCTGATTTCGCAATCAGTCCACAACGACATAGGAACAACCACCCTTGTCGATTCAGGCGTGGGCTATCGAGCCTTATAGATAAGAATGATCAGCCTCTTAACGTAGTCGATTACGTCCTCCAATTGGAGAAGGAACACCCGATTCTCGAAGGCAACTTGGGCATGAGTTAGATCGATAATGACTTACTCACACTAACAACACAGCAGCACACGGGCCACAAGTCTCATATCTGATCCACACAGGGTCACGTTCTCAAAACGCATTGATTTTGCAGGACGCACCCTAGGTCTTCACTGGGTTCAAGGTTTAGCATTCCACGCATCGTGACAGACATTCACCTCTTCGGTAGGCAGTGCATCCTCGTACGTTCCGCTCCTTTGGAAGAACTTTGTGGCGGCGGGCACTCAACTCCTATACAAGGAAGCTTTCGTCTCCCGTTCCTTTCTAGAGCGAGGGTTTGCGTCAGATTACTCATATGAATAGACGTCGAGCTCTTCCGTGTTCGTACCTTAGAGGTAATGTTGGAGAAAGCTCATTGGGTTGCGAGGATCAAAATCAAGGGATATCAACAAGACTTCCCTTTTTAACCCATTGGCTAATCTAAAGCTAAGTCTAAACCTAGAGAACAAAAATAGACAAGATAAGGAGTGATCACCAACCCCGGCCCTAGCGCCCACCAAGGTTACCGTGCACCCCAAACTATTATTACGTGTGCACCCGTAATGATAATTTGTGTTGCCAAATATTCCTTTGGTTCTCGATTTCAACACACACACAACACATGAGTAAATGATTACAGTAGCGAGGACTCACCCCGAGTGGTGTAAAACAACAAAACCCAAGTACTCATCATGCCACATATCACGTTTTAACCTTTGAAAACATTTTGTCATGTAAAACATTTGACATTTAAAACATTTGACATGTAAAAACATTTGACAAAACATATCTTTCCCCCAAACAAAAACAGTAAAAAGGGGCCGTGAAACTCACCTTAATTTCTTTGCTTAGCAAGAAAACAAAGCCCAGAGCTTTGACCGACTTCCTCGTGTCCTAATTACCAACAAAA
>JAUTDX010005899.1:0-31724 GCA_030844895.1 Ambrosia x helenae
AGCTGATGAACCTGAAGTTTTCACAATAGAGATGCATCATGGGATGAATTTATAGATTTTCCAAAAAGTAAAGTATATAAACGATTCAGTGACTCACATTGATAGGGTACGTTCTAACATTCTGTCTCACATAACCTTGTTCAATATGCTGAACCATATTGGTTATGAAGAAGATGAGTTAGACATAATAAGACTTCATTATAGGGTACATGGAGAGGATATTGAATTTTGGATTAAGGGCATTGGACAATGATATGATGTTCATAGAATGTTAGGCTATGTCCAAGCTAACAAGGTGATTGAGGTGTATGTGAGCACAATTTAGTCAATAATGGAAATGGTGAAGTGTCACAAGCAGCTGCTAGTAACCTTGGTAAGTTAACTCAAGTGGATGTGTGTGAAGGAGGAGTTCAGGACAATGTAGGTAGTGAGGAAAGTTCGGATGCTAATGCTGACTTTACTGATGAGGAAGATAGTGATGATCCTGACTATAAGTATAATGAGCCAGATGATGAGTATAATAGTGAGGGTGAAAATTTAGTGAATGAAGAGATTGATGAGGATAATTATGTTGATAATGATATAATAATAGATGAGGATCACGTGGTTGATAATGTTGATGGTAATGAGATTGTGACTAGAAAGACTGCTGATTTTGATCTTAGTGGTAATGAACAAGATAACACAAATGCTATAGATTGTGAAGATGACTTTGAGTTAGATGATTTTGATAGTCTTAGTGATGAAGAGACAACTGCTAAGGACATGGCTGTTAGGTCTATTAGGAAGAAACATGGACCAACACAAGAATCTACTGATAATCCTTTTTATGTTAGCCAAACATTTAAAGATAGAGATGAGATAAAGAGTATGGTAAAAGTATGATATAAGAATTAGAAGGCAACTGTATATATGCAAGAATGACACAGTTAGATTCAGGGTAGTTTGTCATGGCATTAAACCAAATCTTGGAGAGTGTAATTCAGTAAAACAACTTGTGAAGAAGGGTAATTCAGTAAAACCACTTGTGAAGAAGGCCAAAACAGTCAAATCAACTTCAAAACCTATGAAAAAACAATAGAGGGCGGGACAAATAATGTGGGGTCTTCTAAAAAGCACAAAAAAGGAGAATGGGAAGAATATTATTCCAACTTGTCCTTGGGTTTTGCACACTTCAAGGCCAGAAGCAGGAGGCACATGGATGGTGAAGACCTACATGAAAGAACACAAATGTTTGCAAACTAGAGACGTCAATTTATGCACTATCAATTGGATATCACATGCAAGTGAGCCTATTGTTCAAGTAAGTCCAGAAATCAAATTGAGGGCCCTTGTAGATATTCTTTAGAAGAAGCATCAGATTCATAGCACAACTCATCAGATGTTTAGGGCAAAAACACAAGCCATAGCCAGGGTCCATGGTGATCATTGTAGCACAATATGGGCTTCTTAGAGATATGGAGAAGAGCTTTTAAGATCTAAACCAGGAACTTACAGTAAAGATAAATGTTGAAACTGAGCCTAACCCAAACAGTCCAACAAGATAGTTCGGAGGATATACATCTGCTTAGGGGCATTAAAAAGGGGGTTTAATATGGCTGGGAGAGATCTCCTTGGGTTAGATGGTTGTTTTTTAAAGGGCCATTTCCCTAGACAGATATTGACAGCTGTTGGTGTGGATGCAAACAATGGGATCTAACCACTTGCCTATGCCGTGTGGTAGAGGTTGAAATAATGGCTAATTGGACATGGTTTTTGGAATGCTTGGGGGATAACCTGGATATTGGGGTTAATAGTCAATTCAGTTTTATAAGTGACAGGCAAAAGGTATGTCAATAGTCAATGTTTTATAACTTGCATATGTTGTAAATGTTTTATAACTTGCATTTGTATGTTGTAATTGCAGGATCTAATACCAGCCATAGCCAGACTCTTTCCAAATGTGAACATAGATACTGCTTAAGACATATCCATGAAACATGAAGGCTAAATAGAAATGTGATTTGTAAAAGAACTTATTGTAGGATGCTGCTAGTGCAACAATACCTCAGAAGCATGACAAAGCTATGGAAAAGATCTTAAAGGAGGACAAGGCCTTTCATGAATATTTGAAAGGGATTCCAAAAAAGCAGCGGTCAAGAGCCCTTTTTAATGGTATGTATGTTACATTGTATTGCTTATTTTGTGTGTTTAAATTGACAGTTTACTATATAATGTGCATTACAGAAAGGCCCAGGACTGATGTGTTGTTGAACAACCTATGTGAGTCATTTAATAAGGAGTTGCTTGAAGCTAGGGACAAACCAATATTAACATGCCTTGAGCTCATTAAGGAGTATCTGATGAAGAGAAATGGTGACACATCCGAAGAGGAAGATGATCCAACAAAGACTATGATCCAGAGATTTTAAAAAAGGGCTTATGTTTATAACAGCCCAGAGAGAGAAATGCATGATTGGGACAAGTGGTACCATGATCCTATGAAGGAGAGCATGACATAGATTCGGACTACGTTCGGATGACGATTGTCACTGGGAGCAACATAACTTTCAATCTCTCTTTCTTCAGTATGTCTTTTAGTATGTTTTAACATGATCTCTATCTATATGTTTATGTCTAGCATGTGTATTTTGCATCTTTGTTTATCAATGTAATGCATGTTTTTTAATCTGTACTTCATTCCCTAAATTGGCATAACAAATCATCAAACAAAATCAGAAACATGGTATACACATCGTAAACATTGATTTTCATTAACATTCACGAATTTTATTACATAAAGATACAACCTTTAACTGGTCATTTACATAAACTGATACATCAAAACACACAAAATGATCACCACAACAAGAGCCCTAAGCCTTCTGTTCTCAACCTTCAAATTCCTGATAATGTCTTCTAGTTGATTGTGGCATTCGTCTTTTTCACACAACCATCCCACGAAACCAGATCCCCTGTTGCAACAATAAAACCGTCTACATGGATTTTGAGTCGTCCACGAAGTACGAATCCTAGTTGTAGAGCCACATGCACACCATACCATCGTTAATTGAGAGCAAAACAATCGATTCAGATTTTAGGTCAAACTGAATTTGAAATTAGGGCTTGTAAATGGGACGGTTTGGGGTTTATAATGTTCAAATTGGGGAGGGACGATTTTGGCAAAAAAAAAACTTTAAAACATGAATTGACCATTATACCCCTTACTTAACTGGACTAACTGGAGGTCGTTAGTGCCAGGGACGAACGTGACAAGTAATTGAAACCACGGTACGTTCATGACAAAAAATGAAAAGTTTGTACGTAAGTAGCAACTTTCACCAAACTACATGAACAATTTTATCAGTTTACCCTTTTGAAAAATTCATAAGCTATAAGGAGGTCAAATAAGGAGTGCCAAACATGCACTAAATTATCA
Organism: Ambrosia x helenae; assembly: GCA_030844895.1. Lineage (NCBI taxonomy): Eukaryota > Viridiplantae > Streptophyta > Magnoliopsida > Asterales > Asteraceae > Ambrosia > Ambrosia x helenae. Next base: position 3,419 of record JAUTDX010005899.1, read on the forward strand.
TTAATTCAAATAAACTAACTTATTATTTTTTTTTTTTTGAATATTTACTTTCATTTAAAAAAACGGACGATCCTCAAGCCGAGGACCTCCAAAAAACAATACCAATTACAACATATTCATAGGAGACCCTACCCAATCCTTCTATACCACATTATTCCTTCTAGATCTATGTTTAAACCATAAAAACGAGAGAGACTTTATCAACATAACTACTTCGAAAACCTTCGTTCCTTTCTTCTAAAGATCTTGTCATTCCTTGCCTTCCAAATGATCCAAAGTACCACCACAAAAATACCGTACACCAGCTGCTTTCCTTTCTTATTTGTTGTAGCCTGTTTGTATAGGTCCAGAACCTCACGGACACTACCAACAGAGACAACACTAATGCTGCACCAGCGCCCAACTGCAGAGAGGACCCCGAAAGTGAAGCCACACTGTGAAAATAGGTGCTCTGGTGTTTCAGAATAAGTATCACATAAAGCACATTTTTCAGTGTCTAAGTGAACCCCTCTCTTTATCAGCTCCGTAGCAGTTGGAAGACGACACATCTCAACCCTCCACGCCGAAATATTGCATTTTAGTGGAACCCAAGCAACCCATTTATATTTATATCACTCTCCAAAGGTCTTGTTCTTGATCAGCAGTTCCTTAACCCCTTTAACTGAGAAATTAACATATAGGAAATTAAAATATAACAAAACTAGTTGTATAAAATCACGCGCGTTGCGCGTTTTACAATCGAGATTTAGATGAGGTGTTAATCAATCAATGAATTATACAATCGAGATTCCATTTTGGTTGTAAACGTTAAAAAAATAAAGAAATCTACACATAAGGTAACACATGAAATTTGTAACGAAATTACATAAGATTATATTATTTATATTAATAGTATATAATATAACAAATTTTTTGAATAAAATAATAGTATATAATATATTAATAGTATATAATATAATAAAGTTTTTGAATAAAATAATAGTATATAATATATTAATAGTATATATTATAATAAAGTTTTTAAATAAAATAATAATATAAATAAAATATTAATATTTTTACTATTCAATTCCATTTTGGTTGTAAACGTTAGAAAAAATAAAGAAATCTACACATAACACATGAAATTTGTAACGAAATTACATAAGATTATGTTATTTATATTAATAGTATATAATATAATAAATTTTTAAATAAAATCTATTCCAGCGAGTACAATAGTGCTATATAAAAACGGAGAAAAAAGCAACTATTTTTGTGGGGTTTTGTTTTCAATATATTTTACTCTACTAATAAATCACAAACGATAAACATAACTTCATATGCAGAGATTCCTTTTTTTTATATTTGAATATGATAACTTATGGCTGAAATTTGTTTAAAATAAATAAATAATAATAATAATAATAATATTCATTAATCATGTATTGGCAAATCATTAATTATGTTGTCATATTAGATATTTTATTATGTTATATTAGATATTTCAACCCGGGACACTCCTGGGATAAAAGCTAGTATATATATATTATATATTATATATATTGCAAAGCTAGATATCCTAGATGTTATAGTATTATGCAATCTCTTCTTTGAGAGATGCCACATAGGATGTGATGTGGCAACTCTAGACCAATTAAAAAAAAACAAATAATATATTAAAACCTAATCTACTAAATCTAAATATTAAACCTTTATTATTTTATCTCTCATGTTTTCTTCCATAACTTTTAACGTTAATATCTTTTATATACTAGATTTTTTAAAGAAAAAAATTACACCAAATTAACGAGCGTTTTATTATCTTTTCAACGAGTACCATAGTGCTATATAAAAAACGGAGAAAAAAACCGACTATTTTTGTAACCTGGCAGGTATTGTGTCGGGTTTGGGATTAGTTTAAAAAAAAATTGTGGGTTTGGGTCAGGTCTGGGATTAGGTGATACCCGACCCCATTACCCGAAACCATATACCCAAATACCTGAGCTATATACCCGATCATATACCCATGAATTTTTTAATGCATCACATAACTCTTAGACTAATGCGTTCGATAATTGCAATATATGTGCACCATCATAAACTAAAAACTTTATAGTATGTAACTAAAATATATGTATGGTTATTATAATACTATTTCAATAAATAACTTTTTTCTTTATTCGTGTTAGTTCTTTTAGAATGATCGATTACAGTTTTCCTGCATGTAACTGTAAAGCGCATCAGTCTATTCCATATGTAAAATTGATATATTATAGTAGATATTTCAACCCGGGACGCTCCCAGGATAAAAGCTAGTAATAGTATATAATATAATAAATTTTTTAATAAAATAATAGTATATAATATATTAATAGTATATAATATAATAAAGTTTTTTAAATAAAATCTATACATATAATAAAAGAAAGCCATTTTAATGACATGGCACTCAAAGAGGCATTCTCCTCATTGAGTGTGTCATGTGTCATCCCATGTGGCATTGAGATATTTTAGGAAAAAAATAATTTAAAAACAAAATTAGATTTTTCTCTCTTATGTTTCCTCCCATAATTTTTAAATGTTAATATCTTTTATATATGAGATTTTTTAAAGAAAAAAATTACACCAAATTAACGAGTGTTTTATTATCTTTCCAACGAGTACCATAGTGCTATATAAAAAAGGAGAAAAAAACGAATATTTTTTGTTGGGTTTTGTTAAAACAGGAAAAAAAACACAAAGCGTTCAGGTAAAACATTAATCATGTATAGGCAAGTCACTAATTATGTTCAAATCAGTAAATATGAATTCTATTTTCAACATGCGTTAGCATTGGAGTAATACATTGTTTTAGGTTAGATATTAATATTAGAGTCATACATTGTTTAAGGTTAGGCGTTAACATTGGAGATATATTTTTAATTGTTTTAGGTTAGCTGTTACCCGAAGCTTTCATGCATGTAACTGTAAAGCGCATCATTCTATTTCATATGTAAAATAATGTTAATATCTTTTATATATGAGATTTTTTAAAGAAAAAAATTACACCAAATTAACGAGTGTTTTATTATCTTTCCAACGAGTACCATAGTGCTATATAAAAAAGGAGAAAAAAACGACTATTTTTTGTTGGGTTTTGTTAAAACAGGAAAAAAACACAAAGCGTTCAGGTAAATCATTAATCATGTATAGGCAAGTCACTAATTATGTTCAAATCAGTAAATATGAATTCTATTTTCAACATGCGTTAGCATTGGAGTAATACATTGTTTTAGGTTAGATATTAATATTAGAGTCATACATTGTTTAAGGTTAGGCGTTAACATTGGAGATATATTTTTAATTGTTTTAGGTTAGCTGTTACCCGAAGCTTTCATGCATGTAACTGTAAAGCGCATCATTCTATTTCATATGTAAAATAAATATGTCATATTAGATTTTTCAACCCCGGGACGATCCCGGGTATAATCTAGTAATAATATAAATAAAATACTAATATTTTTCCTATTCAATTTAGTTACTATTCATTTAGCTTGTATGATTAATATATTGTAATGTAATTATAACTATAACGTAATATTAAACTTAAAAAAAAAAAACATTGGTATGTCAGTATGTCATTATCTTGACAAATGTAGATATCTCGATCATCATTGGACTACTGAAGTCGTGATTGTGCACCTTGTAAGTTTGTAACCAAGCACCACTTGTACTTTACTCATCAACAGTTATACCTAAGGCATCAAATCTTTCAATCTCAACCAACCAACCAACCGTCTAGAAGTGAGTAGAAAATTGGCGCAAAATCTGTAACACTCCCAAACACACTTGTACGGACAAAAATGGCGGCCACCGGAAATTCATTGTTATTGCTACTTCCATCTCATTCTCCACCAGTCTCCAGGTATATCATTATTGTTTGATTTTAGGGTTTCTTTGTTGGTGTTTTTGTTTTTAGAAATTTTTTAATTGGAAATTTAAGTTAGTGATTTTGTAGGAAGGCTGGTTTTCTTGCTACAGATTTAATTGTGGATCATGCTTTCACTGTTTTCTTACTGAAATTGGAAAATGTGATTCACATTAGGCTTTGATGTTGGTGTTTGTTTGTATAGTGTTTACATATATATTTGGTTATTGATGACCGAATGAGAAACTCGTGTTTGTTGACACTCATCAACAATCAAATAGCTTGTCACTGATATTTATGCTGTAGGGGCGTGGTGTGAGTCGAATACGGCTATGTGCTTGCTCACGATTAGTTAGTTAGTTACTGAAGTTTGCAAATGTGGTTTGCGGTAAAGGTTGTTGCCGTGTGGCATGGAAGTCACAGTTTTGAGTCGTGTAAATAGCCTCTTGCATAGATGAAGGTTAATGATGTATACATCCAGATCCGGTCTTAGGTTTCTGGAGGCCTTAAGCGAAATGAAAATTCATGGCCCTTTGAATTGGTATAAAAAATCGTAATTATCAAATGCAAAATTGATTTTTTTTTTTTGTTACTCAATCGTAAATCGCACTACATATATAGGTTAGTATTACTGGAAAAAAAATAGTTGTTACGTGGGATAATCATTGTTTCGCTTGATATTGAGACATTGAGCAACTATTGGCGATGATTGATTACCCTCAATTTCGCTCATTATTTCTTTGCCTATCGCCATCCATGTCAGCTGCAATACAGACTACCAGATGTATGATACATCATGCCTAAGTGTCCATCGGTCCTGTTTATCTGGAGCTAGAACTGGACCGTTTGGGTTGTTACCCCTTCAGTGATCGACTTTAGGGTTTGATTTTGGTGTCTGATTTTCTAGCATTTTACATGTGGTAGTCTGTACTTCAAACCGGGTCATTCGTGGAATGTTTGGCTGAATTACTTGGTTCCTTCAAGAATCAAATTATTATCTTAAATCTGAAACTAAGCCACCGTCTGCTTGCTATTTGATTTACAGTCGCGATTGCTGTTAAAAGTGTAACATTTGCCTCCTTGTACAGAAAAGTACCAAGCTTCAAATGTTCTATCAAGTCACCATTATCTATTTTACCTAAAGATGCAGCTCAACATGTTGTTTCTGGGCTTGCTGCTGGCTTCATACTTCTGTCCCCAACACACCAGGTTGGTGGATGATTTACTTGAAACTTTAAAGTTTCTACTTTATACGAGCTGAGGTATAAAATATCTATCTCTAATTTTAGTAAAATAATATTTCCCCAGTTTGATAGATATCGCAATGAATCGAACACATTTAAAAATGTTGTATTTGATGGATTATAGGATTGAGGGAACATAACATGGAAACCCATTCTGCAGGTTTTAGCAACAGAATTGTCATATAATAATTTGTGCCAAATTGCAAGCACCACCAACAATATTCCAAGCCTTAATCTTGATGAGGGTTCAAATTTTATGATGATGCAAGGCATGACAGCAAGAAACTTTGATCCTGTAAGATACTCAGGAAGGTGGTTTGAAGTTGCTTCGCTTAAACGTGGATTTGCTGGTCAAGGTCAAGAAGATTGTCACTGCACCCAGGTAGATTCTGAGGGTAGTTTTGGAAATTATAGAGTTTTATATAGGTGACAAAATGGCAGGCTAGGTATTGGGTTAAAAGGGTATTTATGGTTTCTGAAACACCGAATGGGTGGGGTTGGCACATAACATTTTTCGTGCTGAAGTACTGATTTTTAATAAACAGTTAGCGTGTCGAATATGACTACAAAGTTATATTATTTCAATAGTAATAAGTTTAAAAATTAAATTTATTATGACGATTTTATACATTAAAACTACTACTTAGGATAGCTTTCAACATGTTTGACACGTTTTGTTTTTAGCCATTCTTTTACCCGTTTGTTATGTTAATGATAAAGCATATTTCGAATTGACTGCCACCTATAACGTTTATGTTTTTACAAGGGGTTCTAGGATTCATACACCCTGTGACATCATATTTAGGGTGTATGACATCACATTCTGGGTATATGGCAGCTTCCTATTGGTGTGTGATGTGGGCCAGGGTGTATGAATCCTAAAATAGGGGTGTATGAATCCACAACCCCTTTTACAAGTCTGCTAGATTCTTAATGCAGGGAGTATATACAGTTGATATGAAAACACCGGCAATCCAGGTGGATACATTTTGTGTTCATGGAGGGCCTGACGGTTATATCACAGGTATAAGGGGCAGGGTTCAGTGTCTTTCAGAGGAAGAGACAGAGAAAACTGAAACTGATTTAGAAAGAAAAGAGATGATTAAAGAAAAGTGTTACCTCAGGTTTCCCACATTACCCTTCATTCCTAAAGAACCATATGATGTTCTTGATACTGACTATGACAATTTTGCCCTTGTTTCTGGAGCAAAAGATAAGGGCTTTATTCAGGTACACATAACGTAATGCCCTTGCATGAAATCATTTAATTCTACAACTAAAATGGATATATCATTCTTCATTAAATGTTTAATTGATGTGTATTTCAAATCATACTACAAAAAGTATAGTTAAAAAATAATAATAATCTTCTTTAAAAAAAAAAAACAATACACGAGACTGTAAGCGTCTAACTACATTTTAGGTGACTTTTTACATGTTTGGCCCATTTCCTTTATATCTGTGTTTTCTACTTTAGCGGTTTGAGCGTAGAAGTTTTTAAATTTTGGATTGGTTGGCATCATTAGCAAGACAAAGAGCCGTTATACTTGTTTGTCTATAACAATGTTTCACTGCAGTTATGTAGTAAGATATATTTTCATTAGGTAGTGGATATTTTCATGTTTCAGCAAGGTTCTTGCTAATATATAGAGTTGAAGGTTTTTGATTGCTGTGTTTTTCAGTTAATTACAAACGTAGTCCCTAACTCCCTATGCTTTGCGAATTTTGCACCTACTGCCCACTTTGAACTAAAGGCCACGGATCATCTCCATTTTCACTGTTTTAAACAATTTTGATTCCTCCATTTACTCCATTAAAAGAGCTTCTGTTATGTCCCCATGTGCAACCACTGTAACATGATACATCAGAAACTGGATAAAATCTTTTCTCATCACTCTCTAATATAATATCTGGAGAACCGCATGTTTGTTTCCTCATTTGCAATCATGTTGAATATGGCGGTTGCCAGTTGGTTCTCATTTGGGATAGGATTGAACTTATTGATCTGATTCCATCACCTCCCTGCTTCAAATTGACATTTCTGGTAAATCTTTAAAATGCTAAAGGGTTGAATGCGGCTGACGAACAACTGCTGCATTTTATACTTCGTTGTGGGGTTTTTCAAGTTTGTTTTGAAACCTGATTTTGGTGGCAAGAGGGAATTTTGGTGGTTATTAAGTTGGGTGTTCCATAGTCGGAGATGGTGATTTCCAGGGCTGCGTTAGCTGGAGAGAGTGGTTGATGGAGTTGCGTAGATGGTGGATTTTTTTTTCCATTTCAATTACAAAGATAAAGGCGATAGAATGACAAAAATGCCCTCATGTGCAAGGCACATTTGGTGGCTTAACGACCCTTTTCTAGGCGTCATTAAATAGAGGCGCGAATATTGTTTTGAGCAGAAGATAGTGATGATCCTTGGCATTTTGTCTAAAAGTCAGGGCTAGCGCTGCATCTTTTTGCCCGTTTGCCTTCTTTTTCGATTTATTAGTTTGCTACAACTAATATATTTATTTTACCATAGGTGCAAATTTCTCAAATCGTGAGGGGGTTTTTTTTTGTAATTTAACTTTTTTTTTTGTTAACAGCTATCTTTGTTGCTATTTGATTTTTTTTTTAACTTGGATCCACAAGATTTGATGGATGGATGGATGGGTTGGGTAACGGGTCAAACTAAGTTACTATTTTTTCCACAGGTAGAAGCAAAGTGGTGTATAATATAATTGCAAAAGTTATATTGTTTTAATATTTTCTTTTAAATAAAATGATTTAGGAGGTTTTATGCATAGGAAAATCCGTTCTACACATTTGACCGGTTTCTTTTAAGTTTTTCATATTTGACCATATAACCAATTAAAACAATAAAAAAACGAATCAAGTTTGTTTAAGGTTAGAACACCATCTTTGGACCTATTACCTAACCAAAAATTGCAAATTCAATGGGACTCAAACATATACTTATATTTATGGGCTCGATGTTTTCAGATTTATTCAAGGACACCAAACCCTGGGACAGAGTTTATTGAAAAATACAAGGCAGTGTTGGCAGATTTTGGGTATGATGCGAGCAAAATAAAAGACACCCCACAAGACTGTGAGGTGTCGGATAGCCGATTAGCTGCAATGATGTCAATGAATGGAATGCAACAAGCATTAACAAACCAGTTTCCTGATCTTGAACTCAAGTCAGCTGTTGAGTTCAATCCCTTCACAAGTGTATTTGACACCCTTAAGAAGCTTGTGCAGCTATACTTCAAGCAGTTATAAGGGGTTCCCTTTGGTATAAGAATGTGTGGATTGCCAAATATGTCTTAAACATCGGTGTATAGCCATGGTTGCAAAATGCAATGTTTGTAGAATAAACTTCTTTGATATTTTTACAAGGAAAAGGTCATTATATAATATTTTTGAAGTAGTCTGTTTGATTTTTTTTTTTTAAAGTTCACTTGGCGGCCAACATGACCAAAAACCAATGAAACTATTTACAAGTGCATGTTAGTTCTAAAAATCAAATCGACACCATCGCTACAAATCTAAAGAAACAATCTTCGATATGTTCTTTACTAAAAGAAAACCCATAGTCTGAAGCTCGTCCATAATCTGATTAATCTCCAAATAATTGGAGTTGAGGATAAATCTCATTCCTTGTACACCATATAAGCCAACATGCGATGTCGATCACTGATTGAACCACTCTTTTCTTGATAGTCTACCCATTGTGTGTATTGAAAAAACCTTTGACCGAAAAAGCTAAGATAGGAGGAATGCCACACCAAGAGGAAACCCGTTGCCAAACAATCCGAGCAACCTAGCAAGAAGTGGTCTAGAGTTTCATCAACCTCACCACCAAAGGGACGGACATAGCCAAGAACTGACGCTAATACCTTTGCGAACCAAAGCCGTTCTAGTTGGAAGGCGGTTTAACACAAGGCTCAAACCAAAGAAGTTCACTTTCTTTGGAGACCGTTCTAGTCAAAGTTTGGTTATCTATTTTGAGAGGAGGAGAGTGTAATCCAAATGAGCTTGGGTTGAAACGAGCCGTTTTAGACGAAAAATAAAGTATAAAAAATGTTATCTATTTTGAGAGAACGAGAGTGTAATGCAAATATGCTTGGATTGAAATGAGTCGTTTCAAAGGAAAAAGAAAGCATGAAAAATGTTCACTGCATAAACGACATATAAACAATAGAATCAAATATGATGATGTCCACTTGAGTTTCCAAATATAGTCTAAATCTAAGGGTCATACCCGTAAATGTACCAAATCATTTATCTCAAATCTTTAGAGTTGAGAACCCAATCCTATTTGATACACATGTCATTGTTACAGGTTTCATGGGTTAGTTCCACGGATTTCACATAGGACTAATAAAATGTGTTACCTAATTTTAAGTATTTAAAAAAATTTTACAAAATGTACTTTTTATTAAACAAATTTAATCATATAATAGACATTAAACAAGTAAGAAATTATCAACCCTAGTTTCACAGTTTAAAACCAGTGAAGCGCTCAAACCACTTATAACTTGACCCACAAGTTTAATTAAGCTATTGATTTATTGGATTTTAATAATCTCAATCTCACGTAAGGAAATGTTTATTGACAGCCCCAAGTTTAACTTATCTTCCCTTAACGGTCCCATACTAAATGAAAGTTAATCAAATTAGTTTTTGCTGATGTTAGCTGCTTATGTGGCAAAAGTTAAAGTTTAATGACGTGGAATGCTTATCTGGCAAAGTTTTGATGACGTTGACTGCTTATATGACAAAGTTTAGATAAAGTGAACTGCTTATATGATAAATTTTTGATGGCGTGGAATGCTTATGTGACAGTACACGCCAACAAAAACTAATTGAGTTAACTCTTAGATAGTAAAAAACTAAAAATAGTTTAAACATTTCTCTAGCTAAGACGGTTAACGACAAACACGTCAAATTTGGATTATTAAAATCGAACCAGTAGGAAACCCGCGCGATGCGGCGGGAGTGACAGTTTACATTACGGTACTTATTTCAAATTCGTATGGTATTTGTTGTAGCATCATTGCGGTGGATATACGTCATAAGCAATGTTTTCAGAATCGGACCGGAAGTCGAACCGGTCTCCTTACTGGACCGGATGTAAGAACCAGATGATGTCGTAAAATTAATACGGTAAGATTTTAAAAAAATATAAAAAAAATCCAGTTCTACCCCTATAAAACCCGTTTCAACCGGTCAGCTTCCCGGTCTGACCACCGGTTCACCGGTCCAACCCTCGGTTCGATGCACCCCCGGTTCAACTGGTCATGTTCCCAGTCCGACCGCCGGTTCACTGGTCCAATCCCGGTCTGATGCACCCCCCGGTTCAAATACCTCAACTCGGACCGGTTCAACCCCCGGTTCTCGGTCCAACCGGTCTGACCGTCCGGTTCTATCCGGGTTTCAAAAATGGTCATAAACATTACACATGTCTAGTAATTAAAAAGATTTTACATTTAAATTATAAAGTAGTTCAAAAGACATTTGATAAAATAAAGTAACATAAAAAATGATAAAATAAGTATTAACAAATATAAAAGTTGAAGACTAAAAGCTCAAATGTGAACTACTTGAATCATGAGATTAATTTAGTCATACGCCTTCCAAATCTGCATGATCTCATCTATATTGTATGCCCATCATTCGTCATCAAGAGCGATCCTTGGAATTTCTTATATATCTTCATGTTTGATTATTACATCTTTTGGTGAGGATGATTTTCTTCCATCTTCTCCTATCTGCAGACTGCAGTATCATCAAATACGTCTTGTTTATCATTTTGATCAGAACTGTCTAGATCAATAACTTGACTCCGTTTCCATTTCCATTCAGAGAGCCTCTTGGATGTCTTTCTATTAGTTTCTTGCATCCGATCCTTAAAATAAATTAAAAATATATAATACACAAGTTAATAAAAGATGAAAAAAAAATATTGATATTACCTCTTCACTAAATTCACGTTAAACATCAGAATTGTAGTGACTAAACATTGCATCATAGCAAATAATCTCAACACTATTATCACCATTATCTTGCAATAAAATGCATACAATATACTAAGTGAAATAGCAACCATGTTAATATTAAAAAGTAGGGTTAGGATTAAATACACAGTGAAAGAAAAATAGGAAGTCGTAGGAAGGGCATCAAACGGAGTCCGATTGAACTCATTCAAGCTGCATTGAAACCGTCTTATCGAACCCTACGATCTAAGTTTTAAGGTTTTTGATTTTTTGGATTTTTATCTTTTAGTTTTTAGAATTTGTATTATATCATTGTGTTTTTTATGTTGCATTGTGTCTTTTCTTTATTTTCATCATTGTGTCTTTTTCTTTGACATTGTGTTATGTTTATTGACACTATGTTATATTTTGTGACTCATTGTGGTATATTCCGTGATTTATTGTGCTTTTTGTATCCTTCTCATTTTTGTTACACTGTGTAGAATAACTTGACCCTTAAAAGTAAACATTAATAAATACAACCCTAAATGCTACTTTAGATGCTTGTATGGCTATTGTTTGTGTTGTACTATTGTTACCGTGTGACAAAAAAACAAGGATGAACCATAACGTTTAACAAAATTATCATATTTTAATAATCACCAGAGTTTGTGTTGTACTATTGTTTGTGTTGTAGATTTCGAGTGCTCTGTTTTGTTTTTTGAATCATTGCATTTGATCGATGTGAATTTTTCATTATTGAGCGGAACATTATTTAGAACCAAATTTAATTTTACGATTTTGAGTTTTACTTGGTCATGAAATGGTGTTACGATTCAACATCCGCATAAGTCTATTTCGTATGTAAAATTGATATGTCATATTATATTTCTCAACCCGGGACGCTCCCTGGGATATAAATCTAGTTGTAATTATTACACAGTATAGATAAAGTGAATTAGGGGTGTTCAGAATTCGATTCGAATAAATTGAATTTTAATCGAATACGAATTCAGGTAAAAATATTAAAAGTTCGAGACATTCGATTCAAATAATTCGAAAATTCGTTATTCGATTCGTTGAACGAAGTGAATCAGGCTTTTTTATTTTGAGCCCAAACACATTTGATCAAACCCATTACATTAAACAAAAACCCTAACTCTCTCTGTTCCATCATCGATCTCGATCTTACTAACTTCAATCACCAGAGGAAAACAACACAACAGAAGAGAAGAGAAGAGAAATGACGGTGTACATGAGCAGACTGTTCCCCAAATCAAACTCAAGCTTATTATTATCAACAAACAAAGCCATAAAATCCCAAATCACACGTGTCACAGACACCATGTTTTCAGTTGACTCAGGCATATCCTCCCCTAAACTAACAACCCCAGAAGAGCTCCAAATCCCCACCAACCCATCAACCAAATCCTTCGAAAACAACGTCGGCTTCATAAAACCAAAAACCGGGTCGGAGCAATTAATAAAAACCCAGATGCTGGAACGGATGTTCATGGACATGGTAGCAGGTGAAGACGAGGTCAAGGAACGGGCAGTGGGTAGGTTTAATGATATGGTGGGGTCCACTGAGGAGGTTGTTGGGGAAGCAGGTGTGGTGTTGCCTAGAAGGTATGTGAAGGATAAGGCGTGGGTTGAGTTGAAGAGGAGGTTGCATAAGAAGAAGGTTAGAGGGTTTCCGGTTGAGAAGGTGAGAGGTGGGTATGCGGTTGCGGTTGCTGGCTATGTCGCCTTTTTGCCGTATAGGGCGGCCTTGGCCAGGCAGAAGTTGGCCAATGATCGCTTTAGTATCGAGACGGTTGATGATAAGAGGAAGAAACTCACTGTGTTTTAAGGGCTACAACTGACTTTTATTTTATAATAATAATAAGTTGCGGCACAGCTTGTTGACTGTTTACCTGCTATTCCCATTCCGCTGCTGAAACATTTCTTCGGGTGTCTTTTGGCATTTTTATAGAACAAGTATTTGTGGGTTAATTTTTAAGGAAATTTTTTTTGTTGCTATTTGTATGATTCTTGCGTCAAGGGTTTGTTTTTAGATGATGTTATTGCAAATCATGGTTAGTTCTTTGATGGGAATGATTATTTGAGGAAATTATTAAAGGAACTAGCTTTGTATTTGCCGATTGTTCTTATTGTTATATTGTTTGGGGATTAGATCTTCAGTTCGCATGTAGTTATGTTCTGTTCTTGTTTTAGAATTTCAGAATTTGGGGATTGGATCTTTAGGATTTGAACTTGAAATGGATGAAGGAACAAATCTTGTTTTGTGGGTTGATTATAATCAAGTTTTTGTTGGTATTCATATGTGTAGTTATAATTCTTGCATCGAGGGTTTTTTTAGATAACGGATTAGATCTTCAGTTCGTGTGTAGTTATGTTCTCTTGTTTTGTGGGTTGATTATAAGCAGGTTTTTTATGTATTCATATGGTTCTTGCATCAAGGGTTATTGCATTTATGTGTAGTTTTGTAATGTTCTTGTTTTAGAGTTTGGGGATTTGAACATGAAATGGGCGAATAACAAGATACTAGTTTTATTTGGTTGAAGCAAATTTTGTTGCTATTTGTACGATTCTTGCATCCAGGGTTTGTTTTTAGCCTAACGTTTAGAGTTTGAGCGTTAGGTCTTGCGAGTTTTGAAGTTGAAATGGATGAATAACAAGATGTTGTTTGATATGATGCAAATCGTTGTTAATGGTAAAATCCAGAATTTGTTTTGTTTTCTTAGAATAAGGACAGGGTTTTGAAGCTTGAGAAAGATTTGAAGTTTCAACAATCATCAATGGCAGACAAAAGTGTAAGTTGTTTGTCTATAGTTATTTTTTCTTTCACCAATCATACTACTTGTTGCTTTATCAAATTCTTTGATGAATACATAGGATTGAATAATCTTAGAGATGTTAGTCTAGACCAATGAATCATTTAAACTTCTTGAAAATATGACTGTTGCTATCTCTACCAACATCTTGAATTATTTGTTTCTGGACTTGTGGAGTAATCTTTCAGATTAAGTTAACCCTTTACGGATCTTTTAAGTAAAATAAACAATATGATATGCTTGGTTTAAAAAAAGGTAAAATACTCCTAGGCGTTTTGGTCCAAAAAATCGTTGCGCGAGGCGCACACATCACGTGTGTCGGTACGTGAGACACGTGTCTATGTACAACTAAATATTTTTTATTCACATCCAAATATCTCTTTCATGTGTTTTCTGTACCAATCTCTTTCTTGAGTAAACCTTTCATAAATTCTTCACCCCTTTGGTTGTTTTTACATATAAACATCTTACAGACCCTAATTTTGGCCAATCGGAGCTACATGAGGCGCGCCTTTTTGCAACTGAAGCATTTTTTTGAGCGACTTGTGCACCTCATGCTGTAGAGGCCCTTTTTTAAACCAAGATCATATGAAATGCAGAATATGGTAATGGTAGCACATCTGGTTTTACTTGAATTAAGCTGCATTTAGAACCCTAATGACACCTGCGACCATCTAACCATTGTTGGGAGAAACCCGACTGAAAATGATGATTTTGTTTTATTAGGTTTCTGTTTTGTTTTCAATGGAATGCATTGAGTGCAAAGAAAAAGATGGAAGATTAACAAATAACAATGGAGAGTTTTAACAACTAATCTTTATTCACTGTTTAGATCTAACCAGGAGATCCTGGATCCTTAACACTGTCACTAACAGTGTACTGAGCAGCCTCAACATGATCCCAATTAGATAGATACAAAATTTACTAGATTACACATGATATTTCACAGTTTAAGCAAGTGAACTAGGGCTATTTGACCCAATATGCCCATTTGCAGCCTATGGAGTTTTTTTCATGGCAAGTGACTAATAATCCAGGTGGTATCCGTCTTTATGTCCTACGTTTTATCATTTGATAGATGTTATCTGTATGTTGTGATTTGCGCCTTGGGTTTCAAAAACATTAGATGCTCTCACCTGTTTAAGATACTAAAAGCAATGACGCCAAGCAAAGGCACTAGTAGGGGTGCAAACGAGCCGAGCGGCTCGCGAGCTACTCGAGATCGGCTCGGTAAAAAGCTCGAACGAGCCGAGTCTTATCGAGCTCGAGCCCGAGCTCGAGCCTGAAATAAAGCTCATTTGGTTATCGAGCTCGAGCTCGAGCCTCGAATGTAAAGCTCGATTGGGCTCGTCGAGCCTTATCGAGCTTTGCTTATTTATGTCAATTAATATTATATAGCCCAATTGTATTGCAACCTACGCATTAACTAAATTACTTTGGGCCTTGAGCTTCTTAATTGTCCAACACGAGTTCATTAATGGTTCAAAACGAGTCCTTAATAGTCAAAACGAGCTCTTTTATGGTCCAAACGAGCTCGAGCCGAGCTTAGGCTCGTTTAAACTCTTGCCACATAAATTTTTATCGAGCTTTCGAGCCGAGCTCGAGTTTTTAACTATACTATCGAGCCGAGCTCGAGCCCAAAATACAAGGCTCGAATCGAGCTCGAGCTCGAGCTTCTGAAAATTGTAACGAGCCTAGCTCGATAATGCAAGGCTCGAGCTCGGCTCGGCTCGTTTGCACCCCTAGGCACTAGGCTTATGTACATGAGGTTCTCGATACTTATAGAATGACTCTAGACAATATTTATCCTTTGTTGATCTATAAACACCCAACAATATAAAATAATAACTATGTAAAACCTTTATTACAAGTTGTTGGAGCTGAATCAACAAGACCTGAAACATAATATTTGTGTTAATTTTGTCAAGTTCTATTGCACGCGCGTGTTTGTGTGTGTGCGGGCGTGTCAACCATTTTTTATGTAAACCTTGAGGTGTTCAATAGAGGTATAAAGCATTTAAGGTTAGCTCCTAATGGTTTTAGCCAACAACTAAGGTTTAAATATGGCAAATCCTAAGGGGTACTACTAACAACTCACCTAACTACTAAAGCCGGTGGAGGTTATATAATCTCTCTCGCAACAAACCAAGTGTCGGTAGTTGGCAATGGTGGTTTTTGAAGGAATGTTTTGTTTCGGTTAGGATGTGATATGGATGGATTTGACCGGTGTTGTGAACATAAAGGGGAAGATGATAGCTTTGACAATGAACTATGAATCAGAAACATCGGGTGAACATGATAACCTTTGTGGTACGGTGAGCTATGACCCAAAAAACATGGAAACCTACTAATATGCCAAAATCTCACATCTAGTGAAAATTGTAGTAGGCGAGTTACTAAAAACAACTTGTGTTGCAATATATATTCCATTGAAGTTATACAATGAAAATATGGTAACATGAACAACAAAATAGACCGAAAGTATCAAGAAAGAAACACAAATGAAGAACAAGTAGATCTTGTATGATAATTGAGCTAATAAAATTGAAATTATCATATGAAGTCAAACATAGTGTTGATTAAATGGAAGCAAAGTTAATATGAGACAGCGAAGATGGCGATAACATTAGGGTTGACAGTGGTAAGTGTGGGAACAATATGGAAGCCGTAGCAGACAAGTGTAAATTTTGCCAAAATGTACTTAAACTTAGCACCTATTATAATTGTGTGCATCACATTTAAGAACTCATATTTCATGTAAAGAACTTTCAACAATTACTTTTTAAATCATTGTCCGTCTCCGAACTCCAAAAACTCAATCGTTTTTAACATAAAAAATGTCTAAAACTTATTATATATGAATGTGTCGAACACACACACGTGGATTATGGTGATGTTATTGGCCTAAAAAAAGTAGTTGTGCAGAAAACCAAGTGTTAGTTAAGAGGGTAATTATTTTCGTTAAAAATATGGGCAAAAAATTGTTGTGCAGAAGCCACTCCGAATATCAGAGCCAGGTTTCGATCCTGGGACCTGTGGGTTATGGGCCCACCACGCTTCCGCTGCGCCACTCTGATTTGTTAATAATTTTAAGTATAAAATATATTAAAACATTAATATACTTCCGGTCGTTTTAGACGTTATAGCATGAACCATGTCAACGTTTTTATTCTCAGTTAACAAAAGATACCACATGTTTTATGGATTTCTATTAATGAGCTTTGGTAAATTAAATTTCTTTTTTATCGTTCAAATTATTTACTCTTTTACATTTAATAATTTATGATTACAATACAAATAAATAAAATATCATGTTTAATAATTTAAAGTTTTAAACTTTAAAGTTTAAACTCTAAGTTTAAATTACGTATTTATTGGATGTTATGACACAACACATATTTTTTTTTCTCTAAAAAGTATACAATAAATGGGTCTTCCAACATGTGAGCTGGCTACATTGACCCAAACACAACTTATTTAGCACAACATACACACGCACACATATACCAACCTTTTGAAGTTATGCAGATAAAAGATGCTTACACGCTCAAGTTCTATGAAAACAACTTAGTCGAGCTGCTTGCCAAAGTGGTGCAATGAAGGGAAATATCAAATGGAACTAACTGGATACAATACTATTCACCCGTATCCTCATATGTCTCCCCCATATTAAAGGGAAATATCAAATGGAACTAACTGCTAATGATCCTAAATGTGAATCATTTTGCCTCTCATCCTTCCCTTAACTAATGGGGAAGGTTGTTTAGAAACTAACAGATCATTGTATGTTGAAGAAATATGATCATTGTATTTGGCTACAGATGCTAGATTTAGAATCAAATTTGAAGGTCTAGTTATTCAGTTTTGGCGGGAATATGGTTATCACCGGTGGCTAACTTGTGCGGCAGCAGACTCAGAACATATGTGAACTTACATAAAAGTAAAAAACATGAACCAGAAAGAGAAATGTTTTAATTCCTAATAACTATATTATGTTACGTGCCCCCACTTGATGATCGTTCCTAACTCGTCTAATTGACTCTCCTATCACGATTAGGTTAACCAAGAAAGAACTACATTTGTTGACCTCTTTGACTGGCCTAACAGTTACTCAAGTCCACTGCGCAAGTCGCTACAAGCTACTCACTACTCGCTGTTGACTTATGATTTGCTCATCTGTGGTTTTGAATATCAGCCACGCCACTCAGGCTTAAGAATCTATGAATAAATCTGATCAAATTAAGGATTCCGCAAAATTCTCAATAAACCTTGTTCTAGCTCGATTCTTAAAAAATCAAATAACTTAAAATTACATTAACATACGTAAAAGGAAACAAACTACTTCTACTGCATCTAAAGGCCTTTCAAAACCAGATAGACATTAAAAACAAAAATGGAAATACAACTCACTTAAAAGGAAGGTGTTTATGAATCCATAATATTAAATGAGTACACAGATAGAAATTGATCAAAATCTAAAACACAAAATGCAAAACCCATCGCTAGTTTTGGAACTACAAGAGTACAAGCCCGAGTTCCGATGGTCTCAAGATATGTTTAATTCTGTAATTATAAAGATAATAGTGCAGCTTACCATCACCTGGTCCGAATTTCAACTCCTTCAAGAAACTTTCATTATGCATTAAATCCAATGCATTAAAAACATCAAAACCCTTCTGTTTCGCCACTATAAGAGCATCATTCATCAGCTGAAGTAAAGGCGTCTTGGTGGAAACGTTATAGTAAGAATAAGCCGCCTTCAAGATCGAGTGGGTCGGGTGGCCAAGAATCGATGATGGCAGCGTGTAAAAGCTGCAGAAATCAGTTATTTTGTGATTTTCAGGACTTTCAACCACGTAACTGTCAACAACTTCCTCTTTTGGAAGAACCCAATGCTCCACATCAAGTTCATCAAGATCAGGTGCAACCACAAACTGCATTAAGTAAGCCCTAAGTAATCGGGTCACTGCAGGAACATCACGGAGCTCCATTTTTCTAAACCCGGGTGTAGCGGGCTGATCAGGTAATTTAAAAAGCTTCACTGTCCTACTCATAGTCATTCTCGGGCCAAGTCTTGAAAACCCAACATCAATGAGTTTCTTTGGATTTAAAGATCTGTGCCAGTATTGGCACGAAGTTATCGGGGTCGGAAGAACCACTCCGGCTGTATACGCAGCTTGCCAGATATTTTCTAAGTGAACCCTTCTTGTGACCTCTTTGATCATGACGGGGGCCAATCTTTTTGACCTGAGTTTCTTATGAACACACAAGAAATTAACCTCCGCCATGCTAAACAACATCTGTACGAACCCGGATTCTTGCAGGAATCCCGGTTATGAAAGCCACAAGCTTTTTTGAACTTTTGACACGAACCCCAATGTGCCACGTTTTGTAGTAACCAGGAGGGTGTAGGGCCCACCGCAGAAACTCTTTTGAGTAATTAAACCTAAACATGTTTTCATCATCTTCCACATAATTGTTTGAGAGGAGGTTGTAAACCTCAGCACATGTGTCTTCCGAACTCATATCACAAGTGACCCATTCATAAAGGTTTGGAAGGTTGTAGGGCTCTTGTTTGACTTCAGAGATCGGGGTTGGAGGTTCAATCGGGCCTTCGGGTAAGCTCGTATCAGTTAAATCCTTAAACTGACCAACGGGTTGTGTTTCCCAAAATTTGTGCCTTTGTGAGAGAGTGAGTGTTTCTTGAACCTCTCTTGACAAGTCATCAATTGACGCTTCGTTTTTAACGATCTCTAAAGACGAAGTGTTTTGATCTTTGGTATCATCATTCACTGAACCATTGTCTGCCATTGCCAATCCAACCCTAAATACAATTTTTAAGATATTAACATCATAACTGTAGCAAAATAACGTAATATGAATTCTAGAAAATTGCCGATCGACTGAAATTGCATATGGAAAGGTTGATAAAAAATATACTTAGTTAAAGATATCAAAATCATCACTACACCCTACTTTTATTACTGAGGTCAAATATAATAATTTACTATCATTTGCTTGGCATAATTAGATTCAGTTGGTCAAAATCAAGTGCATATTTCTATATATTTTCCCCGACTACAACAAAAACAGCTAGAATAACACAATGAATTAAACGAGATCACAATTTCTAACATATATTCGACAATCCATAGAGACATACAAATGACCTAACAAAAGGCAGATCAATCAAAATCAGAAAACAAAACAACCTAGTACGAATTCAAGAATCAACTGAAATTGTTTTTAATAAAGTTAATATATAAAAATACCGAAATAATAAGCGAACCAATATACTACACCTTACTTGTATCATTGCTGTCATTCCCAACAATTCAGTATCATAAACACTTTCTGTATAATTTGTCTAACAACATCTAAACAGCTATAAAAAAACACGAAGAATGATGATTTCTAAAATGAATTCAACAATCAATTGAGGCGTACGATCGATCGATCATCATCGGAGCTGATAACATGCAGACTGCGGAATAACAAAACAAAATAACCTAATAAGAATTCAAGAATCCAGTTGATCAGGTGAAATAACAAAGTTAATAAAATAATCCACTTACATAACATAACAAAATCATACAGCCTGCTTTTATCACTAAGAATCAAATCTAATAACTGACCATCATCTACTTAAACAAGTAGTCAAAATCGAGTACGAACAATGATCGGAGCAAAGAACATGTGAATCACCAACGAATAAAAGAAAGACACTTACTGTCTGTTTGTTTGTGTAGATCGGAGACGACGGCCAGTAACTGAATATAGCCCTAGCGTCACTCAATATCTTTACTTTAGACTTTAGAAGACGATATATAAATATAAATATACAACATACAACAAACCAGTGTATCTATGTATATATAATATAATAAAAGTACAGCAAGGGTAGTTTCGTAATTTAACAAGCTCCGCCACTTTTGGGCCTCGGAAAATCCGAAATTTCAGATTCCGATTGGGATATGACTTTTGCAAATTTTCGGACATCTAAAATATCCGAATCTGAAATCTTACGAAAATGAAAAAAGAATATTAGTATATAATTATATATACAAAGTTTTATCCCACATTCCAACCCTAATAACAAACATCGCTTCCCTCCACTCCTCATCTCCTCCAGGCGCCTCCATCCTATTCATGTCCGACTTCTTCTCCCACCAGCCTAGCAGACACCCTCCTCCATCGTCCCAACTTCCAACCATCTAGTAGATCTGTAAATTTTTCTGGTTTCGTTATCGACCATCAACCATCCGAATGTAAAATCGTAAGTATTTTTTTTCATTTTTTAACTTTTAAAGCTATCATAGTCATATAATTTGTTCACAAGTAAAGTATAATAAAAATAAAAACAGAATATACAGTTGGTTTCATAGAATTAATTGGTTTTGATAGGAATTTGAATATTTGAATAACACGTATATTTTCCGTTACTATAAATACTGTGTTACGAACTAAAACCATTGCAAGGTATTAGGCTTGTCCTACATCGGTTTGTTTGGCTAACAAATGTGGAGTTTCATAACTCAAATAGGTTCTCTCTTCACTAATAATCACTAGTCTTTTGGGTTTTAAAACATTTTAAATCTAAATAAGAGTTTAAATATGTTTTTTTTACTATAAGCATAGTAAATAAGGATATACTTTTTTGCTCGCCAGCACGATCATCCTTGAGGATGTGCGAAATATGACTTATGAGGTTTTAAACGCGCTTCAACTTTTAAAGTATCAAACTACCATTTATGTTTTATAAAACATAAAAACATGTTATGCTGTTTTTTAAATGTTTAGATTGTTTTTATACAACTATTCATATAAAATTTTGTGTTATCGTGACTAGAGGGTGTTTGGGATTGCGTTTTGAAAATGATTTTTAGATTATTGCGTTTTGAAAACGCAGATAATCAGTTTTAAGTGTTTGGGATTGCGTTTTGAAAAAGCAGAAAATCAGTTTTTTAGGCTACCAAAACGCAATAATCTATAAGCAGCTCCACCCCTGCTTTTCCAAAACGCATAATCTGTTTTGAATAATCAATCCCAAACACCCCCTATATGGTCTTTTACTCGAAAGATTTAATTATTAACTGCAAGTTAATAATATTAGTGTGTTTTAGTATTTATGTAACATTTTGGGCCTCAAAGAACAGCACTAACACTTGGTGATGGAGATGAAATCAAGTTGTATTTCAGTATTATAATTATAATTATTGGATTATATAGAATGCAACGATAACTTTTACATGAAAAACAAAAAACGATGGGAAAAAAGATGTAACCGTTTTGAGTCTACATAAAAGAAGACAAGGATTTTAGCTTGTAAATGACGAACAGTTTTATATTTTATTAAGAGTTAATAGCGAATTTCGTCCCTGACCCAGTTAAAAAATCTCGTTAATGTCAGGGGTAGGGTTGTCTTTTTACACCTCAGGGACGAATTTGGCATTTATAAATATTCTAAGTTTTGCATAATTATAAAGTTTAATTAAGGAATACAATTATGTTTTCTAAAAAAAAAGAACTCAAAACTGGTGCTAAAGGGACTCGAACCTGAAAATAGCCATCTCCCATCTCTTGAGAGAGTCCTCACAGGTTCCGAGATCTCTCCAAGAGGTTTCCCGTAAGAACCAATAAGGAAGTAACACATGTTTAAAATATAATAAAAAAATAATCACACTTCCACCCCCATTTTTAAAACGACCATAACTTTTTTTACAACATTATTTTTTTAAAAACAATACACCTGATTATTGAACAATTTTTGGAAGGATTATAAGTACTTTTGTCAGCTTCACTTCCTTGGGTCTATGGAAAGTGGTTAAGAGTTTTAAAATAAAGAATATCTCTTCCTAATTTTGTTCCTTTTAAGTGGGAAAAATGTTAATAAAATCTATTTGAATGTTTCTTGGTCGCATGATTATCTTTGAGGGATTGGTTGATGTTTTTTTTTTCATATCTGGCTTAGATTTGGTATGTTTAAGCCGGGTACATGAAACAAGGGTGTTTGTGTTCTTGATCGATGTTTGAAGGTTCGTAACACCTAGTTCTAGTTTTGTATCCGACTATTAGCTAGGTTAACATGTTCTTTTTGCTTCACTTTTGATCCTCTTGGTGTAGCCGGTTCTTAATCTTTTAAGTGGATGTTGGTTTATGTTCATAAACCGGTTTTTATAAACAACCGGTTTTCTCTATGTAATCGATTAAAACCGATTTTTTTTATAATCGGTTAAGAAACCCGTTTCTTGGACAAAAACCCAAACCGCTTACAAACCGGCGGACCGGACCGGAATTTTTAAACTTTCATGTTTATGGTCTCGCCAGAGATAGACCGGAATTTGGCCGGAATAAGTGGCCGAAAAAAAAAACGTGGGAGGCAGGAGAGGGAAATCAAAATTTTTAAACTTTTATCATTTGGCAAATTCAGTCCCTCAAGGTTAACTGAATTTTAAATGCCAAATTCGTCCCTGAGGTGTAAAAAGACAACCCTAACCCCTGACATTAACGAGATTTTTTAACTGGGTTAGTGAAGAGGACGAATTTGGCAAAAAAATCCAAACCTCAGGTAAGGAATTGCAAAAAAAAAGAACTTTTGTACTGAAGTGACAAACTGACCCAAACCTCAGGGACGAAATTCGCTATTAACTCTTTTATTAATTCCTTGTCATCTTTTTAATTAAACTATACGTATACATTATATTGATCACAAAACCACGACTTTATAGCTAGAATGTAACAATATACCCTGTTAAGTTCATGTCAACTGCTACATAATACAAGAAACAGACGATCCTTGGATAGTCGAACAAATACATAAACACGATAAAGTACGGATAAAGAATTAAAGAGTGGTTATCTGTAATAATGGATGTAACACAACAAGCAACGGTACATAAAGAAACAAATTGCTGCGTATTTACACGAAATTAATTAGTACAGTAATATTTAATGCATTGAAACGAGTGTGGTTACAACAGTACTCTAGCTTCTTTGTTCACAGCCGAACTCATTAACGAGGTTATCCATACCTCATCAGACCGCACGGGTTCATCATCATCGTTCCTGTGCCAGCTCCAAAAGGCATGAGTCGAGTTCACTATCTTAAGCTCACCATGACCAAAACTCGCTTCACGAAATACTGACCACTCTGGTGACGGTTTCTTGTACCTGTTCATGGTCAACCAAAGTCAAAAGGCCTCTCCAACTGGTGTTAAATTACTAAAAGGGATAATAGTAGTCAAAAGTTTTCACTAAAGTTTAAACCCCACTGTTTTAGAGATCATCCCAGTATAAATTTATTTTGTTTATTGAATTAAATTAATGACAATTATGCAAAAAAAAAAAAACATATTATTCTAATAACATATTTTGTAATCGCCTTTGACACGCTTTTTTTACAAAAATGTTTCAAAGTTAGACAAAAGTGTATCGGGCCTATCGGGTCAATCCAACCTACCTGGCCAACCCATTTCATAAAACAAGACTTACCTGTGTGCTAAGCCTTCTTTGTTACCTCCATCACCAATGGTAACATGGACAGCACCACAGGGATTAGATTTGCCATTGTACACGCGTTTCTAGAAATAAAAAACAAGCACCAACATTAATATTAGGGTTAAAATGTTACTATTAGCGTAAAATTACAAGAATACCGTGCGTTCGTATGCATGCACATGACCAGCAAAAATAATATCAACACCAGCAGCATGAAGTAGTGGTTCCATTGCTTCCATCATCTTATCTCCTTCCCTTTGATGGGCACTATTACTGTTATACCATGGTACATGAAATAATGCAAGTAACCATGGTGTTCTTTTACGATCTACTGCTGAAAGATCCGTCTATAGGCAAATAATAATGCGTTAATTCGGGTAACAATGCCTCTAAAGTGTAATACGAAAAATTAGCTATAAACAAAACAGGTCGAAAGTCACCCAAAAGTGCATTTGAATTAATAAGAATCTCCTTAATCACTATATCCAAATAATTAGATTATAAATGAACACTTATACATACATTGTAATCACACATAACACTAATTGTGTACAAAACTTTTAGAAACAGTGGACTCAAAATAGTTCGGGTCAATACGACCCACCTTGATCTTTATAAGGTTTGATTGGGGGACAGAAAGTGCATATAAAGTTGGACATAGTTCTCATACCAGTTTTTAGCCTATGCCAACCAGTTTTTTCGCAAAAAGTTACATTAACTTCAATGTCATCTCCAATAGGATATAAAATGGTAAATCCTAATTCTCGGGTACCAATATTATGTTGAAAATCACGAAAAACGCATAATGCATGTGTACATACTGGTTTATATGTGATACGCATGACAGTTATGTAACCGTCATAATGATCCCCTATTACTATATTCCATAATGAACAAACGTACCTTCAACCAGTTATACTGATGAGAGTTATCATCATATTCTGTATGGGAACCAAGCATGATAACATGAGCACCAGCAACTTCAAACGAGTAATAAAGATTCGAACTTGATCCACTTTCTTCATAAGGCATTTTCCACCTAGCATTATACGCTTCGAACCCGTCTTTAAAAAATGGTATGTTTTCTTTTCATGATTTCCTTGTGTCACCATCCATGGCCTCGAACTTGCAAGTGGCTGCACCAGTCGCCCAAACGTGTCCCACCCGCTCTGTATGTAATCTGCATAAGACAGATCACCAGGGAGCAGATGCACATCATATTGACATAAGTTAATGTGGTCCAAAGTTGACTTCGTCCAGCCCGTTTGACCCAAGTCACCAGCCACAGCAAATGTAACGGGAACTCTGCTGGAGGGGTTTTGAAACTGAGCTCGGGCCCTTGTCCGCCACATCTATAATAGTAAATTGTGTTATGTTCTAGTGGGCCAATTACAGTATGGTGTATGGTCCCTGAACTGTATAATAAGTAGGTGTAGGAGGTTGTATCTCCATGACCCTTGAAACTGTATTTTCCAGGTGATGTTCCATATTCAACAAGCGAAGGAGACAACGAGTCACTAGTAATCCACGAAACACGAATGTGTTTTATCCCCGGCCAATGAAATATGCACCTTTATTAACAAAGGAACATTAACACATGTCCAAGAAAAAACAGAATAACTGAAACCGATTGAGAAACCAATTGTTTAGTTATGAGACGACCCCTTTGATAGGCGTCGCAATGGCTCCAGTTGCGGTATTTCTATCTATTATTTTAGAGATTTTCTTTGATAAACTGATTCTTATGGTTTGGTTAAGTATATAAATAACCAAATTAACCAACCCTGCATTAAAACCAACCTTTATATTTTTTTATTAATTATATCTTGTATGTTTAAAAAGTTTTGTTGTAATTTTTTTATAGATATAAAATTAGTTGCAATTATTTTTTTATAAATTAAAACAATTGTTAATTATTTTATGCGAGATATGACTAGATTTACTAATTTAAATTAATCAAAATAACCATAACCGAACTTACCAAACCGCTAATGAAATCGAAGGTTGGATTTTAACTTTTACACGACCAATTTTTATGATACGGTTATGACTTATGGTTATAAGTATACAAATAAACCAAAAAGGCACTAAAACAACCTTTATATTTTTATAAATAACATGTTATATGTGAAGAAAAAGTTTTGACATAATTTTATGTATTTAGTTGTGGTTTATTCTAGCCCCGCTTGCGGTGTGCGCATATAACGTTGCGTGGGCCTCGTGGGACAAAAGTGAAATTGTACTAATTTTAACGTTATTTTCTAATTTTGTGAAAACAATGTTAAAAGCGGCGGAATGCTAATCATGCATCAAGTGGTGGCGTTGATAACCAAAACACAAGGGGGTACATGCACTAATCGAGCTTGTCCCGAAACCTGAGTGTTATGTGTCTTAGGATCTAAGGCTTGATGCAAAACTACTATCGAGCCGGAGGTTTCACTGGAACAACCTATCTATTACTACGGGTAGAAGTAAGGTTGTCTACGTCATACAATCCTCACTCTACCTTAACTTTGCTATTGGTGAGATTTTAAGTTTACGGTTCAATCGGTTTTTAAAACATTGCTACTCGGCGATTTTGATACTCTCACAAAGAGAGTGATCTCAAGGTGGCGTCAAAAATAGAGCACTAAAACGTGCATCTAACAATGATTCTAGATTCTTCAATATCTAATAAAAAAAAATTAACAAAGGAAGAAGACAAACGAAAAAGTTAATTAAAAAAAATCACAAGCTGTCCATTCATTCAATCAACAAACGGAGTGATTATTTGATTGTGTATCAATAAGCACATAAATCACGAAAAAATGTTAATCAAAACCCAAAAAAAAAAGTAAAAGAAACCTGTTGAGGATGAGATGAAGACTTGTGATCCCAAGGGAGGTTAAGGTCTTTCGAGGTGGTGGCCGGACGTACTCGGCCGTGATAACCGTAACCACCGCCATTAACGGTAACAGTATTTTGAGCTTGTTTAACATCATTTTCTTCAACTTTGCTTACCAACTCAACAGGCATAAAATTCTGTTGGTCGGTCTGTCTGTCTGATCACGTTTTATAGAAACTTACTTCAAATTATTAAATTCTTCAATCAGTCCTTATTGTTTATTACTATTTACAAGATAGGCCCTTGTTTGTTGTTTATATTTGTAACTTTTGACCTCCCTCAATCATGGTGATTTGTGATTTGTTCCCAACAAAGATGCAATTAGTCAATATCTACTTTTTCTTTTATTTTTTGAACTTTTTTTTTTCTTGGTGGTTTCCTCTTTTATTTTTATTTTTATTTTTTAACGTTTATTGAATGAATGAACCGTTATTTCATTGTGAATGCGTGACTTGTAAGAATTCACGTTCATAGAGAAAGTCAAAGATGTCAACAAATGGGCCCAAGTTTGTTTCTCTTAGTGATTAAGAATTTATGTAACCAAAAACGATTTTTTTTTTGAAAGGCAAACAATTTATTCATCACTGGAGCTGAGACCTACAGACCGACACGATAAACATTGATAGCCTCACCATAACTCTGTATTCGTCCTTAGAAGTTGAGGGTGAATAGTGATAATCAGGATAAGCGTAAACCGTAATTTCTATCCTTGATGTGTAGTACAAACATCAAGTTTTATCCACCTTCAACACTTTTGGGGTGTCACATTTCAAGAACCTAACACTTTAAATCCATTTAGCTGACTTTGTTTGATAGTTTTCTATTATTTCTTGTCAAAGGACCAAATACCCCTACTCAATTAATTAAATACTATATTAGATTATTACCCTGTGGAATACACATTTAAATAAATTTTGTTACTTTGAGGCATAAATTTTAATAAAACATAAAATAATAGTGAAAATAATTTATAATAAACTGTAATTGTTAAACAT
>JAUTDX010000601.1:0-35000 GCA_030844895.1 Ambrosia x helenae
AAAAAACTAAACCCTATCCATTATTGGCGGTTGAGACGAAGGGAACACATAGACACATTCTACGTACATTTTAGGCCCACAAATACTTATGCATGTCACCCTACACCTAAACAAACTACATTTCATAATGAGGGAAGCGTCTCCCCCTTTATGTATGGCAAGCATCTAT
Organism: Ambrosia x helenae; assembly: GCA_030844895.1. Classification (NCBI taxonomy): domain Eukaryota; kingdom Viridiplantae; phylum Streptophyta; class Magnoliopsida; order Asterales; family Asteraceae; genus Ambrosia; species Ambrosia x helenae. Next base: position 170 of record JAUTDX010000601.1, read on the forward strand.
TGTATAGTAACTGTTGAAAGCAAATCAAAATAATAGAAGATTATATGGAAATATAAAGGCTAATTATTCACCTCAGAAAACTCTTGATCTGAGATTGCATCAATGGATATAGTCTCCTTCTTGTCTAAATTGAGACTTCAAGCATAATGTTTGTTAATTTGTTGTTAACCTTATATGGGACATCCACCTTATTCGTACCTGCACAAGTTTGTAGTAACTTTATTAAAAAACAGACGAAGTTAATATAATATTTTCCTGATGAATCAAAACATGCGCATTACCTACAACTTGGACAAGTCTGTACATATCCTGCTTCAAATCACAACCCAGATATTTTTATTCTCACAACTGACCCAGCAACCTTACTGTGAAAACTATCACCATCTTCCAAAAGATTTTCCATCAAATCACGCCGTAAATATATTAAATTCATGTTGTAAAACATCAACCGCAGCAAACTCATCCAATTTATTATGTACTGCACACTCCTCAACTTTCCTACGATTTTTACGCTTTTTATGTTTACCCACTTTCAGCCTATTATGACTATTCCAATCTGGGTCAATCTGTACTGCAGTACGGTTGACCTGTACTGCAGTGCGGTTGACCTGTACTGCAGTGTGGTTGACCCGCTCTTCTTTGAGCCCTCTTTTACTGCGAAATGAGATTCTAGAAGCTTCAACATTTGAATATGACCAACACGTGGTTTTCCAAAGAGACTTATTAACCTCGAATCACATATGATTTTATTTTTATTTTTAGGATCACGGAGATTATTTTTGTCTATGTAATCCATCATAAGTGCCTGGACATCAAACCGTGATAATACAGCTGTACTCCCATTTTTCATATGTGCAACGAAATCCAATAGCTCTTTGCTTGCCCATTCCTCACACCCAAACTGTAGTGATTTGACTCGTTTCCATATTTACAGTTTCTTTTTGTATATTAGTCTGCTCATCTATTTTTCTTCTTTTTGATTCATTTGCTTCTTCTTCCAAATCACAACAAATGTTGATGATGTCACGCTACAGGAAACATTGGCTTTATTATGTACACCAATTGAAGGAATTGTACTAGCTTCTTTCCAGGGGTTTTTAGCTTGGGTAAGCTCATCTAGAGTTAATGATAACTTTCCTTTTAAGTAGATCCAATATACCTTAAAAAGATACTCCCAACTAAGTTTATCATCAAAATCAGCTTGAACCTGGAAAGTAAAACATCATTTAAAGAGCAAGCATATAACAAAAAACTCTTAACTTGATAGTTTATGAGTAGATCGTGTTGTATAAAAATTATAGAAAAATCTACAGTAAACAAAACATATAATTTTCATTTTATAGTATAAGAAAATTTCATACCTTTCCATCCTCGCCCTGACCATTGTTTTCAATCAGCATGATTGTTTTCATGCATATGGTGCAAAAAGCCTTTATCACCTCGGACACACACATAATCAGCTTTTCTAATACAACCTTTGCACAATGAGTATGTACAAGTATAACACATATGATGTGCTGTCTTCTGGCATATGCTACATATATGCCAACCTAGATTTCGAATAAGTAAAAAAATATTAGTTAATTATGGATCCGGCTTCTTTATATATAAACTAACGTCTAAAAGCTAGACAACTGTTTAGTTATAGACAGATCATGTTCAGTAGCAAAATGGATGGCATTCGAGGCTGTTAAAATCAAAATTCTTAACTGGACTTCAACATTTGATTCATAAGATTATATCTACAAATAACATAATGGGGCAAGTGCTGCTTGAAAATATAACACAACACGGTTCGATCAATTTCGTAACTTATTCGCAAAAAACCGATTAGCTTAAAAATGGAGTCACACTTGAAGCTTTCTGTAAAATATATCAATGGCGAAGACTTCTTAAAAATAGTTAATAGATTGAAAATATAATAAAATAACACAAAATATACAAACCGATATTCAGACCTACACATTTTCAAAATCTTGGATATCAATATATTCATGAAGATCAGACCCACGTGAGTCCATTTGGAATTTTTGTTTCTAAAAAATAACGCTGGTTTTACCTATTAGGCATTGCAAAGCTACTACCTTGGGCAATCCGAAAACCTCACTGGAAATACTATTAGGTCTCCTAGAATGTTGCTTATAGTTGTCTTTTAAAGCTTTCTACACCTCAGATGCTCTAAATTTACATAGAGAACTCGTTATCAGAGTAAACACAAGACCGTCTAGATAACCTACATACCCTCAAATCCTCAATCCCCGGTCTATCACTCGCATGACTTCTCAAAGTCTTCGCACATCTCCTTAAAGTGGGCTCTTTTACTATTAGTCTGCTTCTCATGACTCATCCTTGATGTAGTTAATTTTACTAAGGTCCATACTTACTCTCTGAGTGAACTTAGCAGTTCAGCTATCCCATTAACACACCAAATGATTGGCTCATCTTTCAATTGTCTATCGTTTTCCAAAATTTGCATTTTTTATTACATATTATACACAATAACACAGAAAAGCATAAATAGCGACTTCTCAATCTAAATCTTTAAGTTTTTGATATAGTAAAGCTTCTCAATCTAAATCATCTTTAAGTTTTGATATATGGTTTGTTCAAAATTCATGCTTTAAATTCTAGTACCGTTAGTTTGACGCAAGACACTAAAACTAGATATGAAAATCAGATGCACCACTTGCAGAAGCATGCATCGACACTACTGAAACAATGCTAAAAATGAAGACTTGAAGAGCATAAAATGCTCAATCGGGAACTATGTAATATATTGATAGTTAAATCTAAGAGCTCTTTTTTTATTTAAAAAAGAACATAGGCGAAGATTTTTCCCCGTAGATGAAATTAATGACTGGTCATTACTGTCTACGACTCTACGTATTAGTTATTTCATTGAACCGTTCATATTTAAGTTTAACTTCCTGGGTTACAACTTACAAAGTATCTACAACAATGTTTCTCCATTCGCGTTACATTCGTAAAACACAGCTAACATTTCTTATTACAACACCCTAGCATAACATCATAGTTAACGGAACCCTAAAGCTTTCATGCATTATCTTTAACTGCTTAGCTATTTGACTCCAAGCATTCCAAACATCAAAGTTAACAAAGTATCTATCTCCTAGTTTTCTCCATGCACTCTAAACTGGAAACACATGTTCTGTGTTTACCAATTCTGTCCTAACACGCGTCACAAGAAACCGAAACCAAAATCCTAGCTAATCAAAAGGAGAAGACAGTTGATCAAGCTTCTTAGTAGTTAGACAAATATGATCATCTACCTAACAACAACAAAATCAACATAATCATACCACAATTCCATTTAGCTGCAGATTCAAAAAACTCTTCATCCGTCTAATACAAGCCGGATGATACGCCTTCGGACAACCCCTGCACCAAACAACATTCCCAAAACAAAACACATAATTCAATAATCCACCAATTCACCAATTCACTGAATTAACGAAAGCAACAATATACGGTGATCGCAAAGCACGAGACTTCCGCCATCAAAACATATAAAACAAACATCCTCATCCTCAACCTGAACCACTTCCTTGACCTTCTTCTTAACCAAGGCAGGCTTAACTAACACCGGTTTAGCCTGCGCCTTAGGCGGCCGCCCACGCTTCTTCTTCGACACTCCTTTTCCACCTCTACCTACCTCTACAACCGAACCAGAACCAATCGGATGAATAATATCCGAAATTGACCATCGGATACCAGATTTTGACTTTCCATTACTTCAAACCAAATTACAAGTCATTCATTACAAGTCAACAATGAATAAACCCTAATTGATTGAATAATAATTATTATTTAATTATTATTGGTGATTGAAGTGAAGAACAAACCCTAATTGTTGTTGTTTGTTAGAGAGAGAGAGAGAGAGATGAGTTGGGTGGGGTTATGGCTTTAGTCGTTGTTCACGACTTGATCACTAGATGTTGTAGTTATTAATATTATATTATCTATCTATATATATAAAAGAAAAGGTATATGATGACGTGGCGTGCAATGGAGGTCTCAACCTCCCTTTGAAAGTGACACGTGGCATGATAATTGAAAGATTTTAGTGTTTTTGAACTATTTCCTTTTTTAATTAAAAAAAAAGATAAACATAAAACCCTAAATTAAATTGAGTTATTTTAGGAAAAAAAGAATTTGAAAATAAATTTAAAATTTTCTCTCTCATGTTTCCTCCCATAATTTTTAAACGTTTATATCTTCTATATACGGGATTTTTTTAAAGAAAAAATTACACCAAATTAACGAGCGTTTTATTATCTTTCCAACGAGTACCATAGTCCTATATAAAAAAACGGAGAAAAATCGACTATTTTTTGTGGGGTTTCGTTCATACAGTAAAAAAACACACAAAGTGTTCATGTTATTCATTAATCATTTTTTTTTTCTTTTAAACCAGGTTCTTATCTACGATGTTGAAAATCAGCCCAATCGCCATGTTATCATTGGAATTTTACTAGGTATACTTCATCAAGAGAAGTTAGGAGAAAGACTCGCGTAACACTGCAACATATGGTGTCACCTTATAGCAAGGTTATTTTTTTTATTTATTTAATTACAAGAGTAATAATTATTACTATTAGTATTATTATTATTAGAATGGTTATATTTTTCAACCCCAGGACGCTTCCGGAAAGAATTAATAGTTGCTGACGTGGCGTTCAATGGTGGCCTCAACCATCTCTTGATTATGCCACGTGGCATAATGAGATGCAATGATTACAACTTCCAACTTAAGTGTTTGTTTAGTTGATTAGGTTAGGAATTATAAGAGCCATTAAAATGTGAGAAATTAGAGAGATGTGATGAGTTTTTTAATAGTTGCAGCTTACATAAGTGATTCTTTAGATGATTATTGATTAGGTTTTAGATTAGGGAATATGAGTTATTACTGATTAGAATACTATGAACATGCAATGATTGAGAGATTTTGTGGTTAGTTAACTTGAGCCATTTGCAATAGGTTATCACGTAAAGTTAGTTTTTTCAACCCCGGGACCCTCCCGGGGTAATCAGCTAGTTATTTTATATAAAGAATATAATAAAATATTAATATTAATCTACCACGAAACAGAGAGAGAGAAAGTGAAAGCTTTTCTACGCGGCCCCTGTCGATTCCTTGTGAACACGTGATCTGTTTTTCATTTTCTTTCTTTTGTTGATTTAAGCACCCTATACTTTTTCAAATTGATTAAATGGTACCTCTAGTTGTTGTGTTTGAGGAGACAAATAGGGCTGTTCAAATCGCTCGCCGCTCGTGGATCGCTCGTCGCTCGTTCGGAAAATGCTCGAAAAATGCTCGCTCGATCTTCCGCTCGGTTGTATATGAGCCGATCGGCTCGGTTCGGTTTGTAAATGAGCCAAGCACGAGCAAAGGTACGCTTGGCTCGGTTCGGCTCGAATAAATTTTTATTTATTTAATAATAAATATACACACACTTTACAGATAAATTTATGATTTTATATATAAGATTCTATTGGATTTGATCAGTATATGCAAACAAAATATAACCAGCCTACTTAACTCAATAAAAAAATTAACACTAGATTTAATAGTAAAACAATAAGCCATGAGGTGACAGTCTTGACTTTTTTATTATATTGGTCGTCCATCGCTAATTGTCGCTTGATATCACACCTACGTCACAATGCAACAACTGTTCTCTGACGTATGCTCATCACCTCACCAGCCTCAATCTAAGCCTCATCCTTAGACACTGGGATCTGAATATTAGTGTTATCATCGGACATTTCGACCTTAGTTGTCACCCGACAATGAAAACATCGAAGGAAACATCCCAATTTTATGATCGTCCATATTATTCTCCGCTCGATTCTCGATCGGCGCTCGCTCGGAAAATTCGCGCTCGAAGAAATGCTCGTTCGGTTTTCCGCTCGATTGTAAACGAGCCGCTCCGCTCGGTTCGGTTTGTAAACGAGCCAAGCACGAGCAAAGCTCCGCTCGGATCGGCTCGGCTCGTGAACAGCCCTAGAGACAAATTGAAGTAGGGATGTTGATTGTAGGGGTGTTCATGGTTTGGTTTTCGCGGTTTTTACTTTAAACCGTGAATCAAATTGTTAGTGACGGTTTTTTAATTTTCTAAACCGAAACTGAATCGTAGAACTTTTAAACCAAACCGTTAGAAACGGTTTGGTTCCTGTTTGGTTTCAAGGTTTAGGCTTGTTGGGCCGTTATGTGTAAAAGTTGCCCCGAACTCGCAAAAAAAATGTCATAATTTGAAGACGTCAAAAATTGCCCACAATGCTTAAGTTGTTTAACATAAATACCTATCCAAATAGCTTAAAATGTAGTCCAAGTATATAAAAATATCTCTAAATACATCGCTACATAAGTGTTAGTTGTGATTGAAAATTTAGAATTTAGAAAAACAGAAAAAACTCATATAATGTGAAATGGACTTAGCATACTTTTGTTTTGCATTAAATTACTTATAGACTATAATAAATTTATTTTCATTAATGTTTATATATAATATGAAATATTAAAAATACTAGAATAAATTCTTACGGTCCGGTCCAGTTTTTATACGGTTGGTTTTTGGTAAAAACTGTTAACCAAACCGTTCATGGCAGTTTGAAAATATTGAAACCGACCGACCGAAGGATAAGTAAAATAACCGACTGTGAAACCAAACCAGTGACCGGTTTGGGCGGTTTAGCGGTTTGAAACCGAACCATGAAACACCCCTAGTTGATTGGTTTGGTTGTGGGTTAATCGATTTGATTGGTTTGGGTTGGTCGGTTTGATAGTTTGATGGGAGGGACTGAAAAGCGAACTGAATGGAATTCGGTCGGGCTGAAACTGAACTGAAATTGAAGTAGGATTTGGCTTAGTTGTAGGGTTTTAATCGAGTGCATTGATTAAACTTGTTATCGATCGTTTTAACATATTAAACATGTTTAAATGGAATAAACAGGTTAAACCTTGGCAATGGGCTTACGTGTATTACATTTATAGGGAAAGATCCGGTACAAATAGCTTTTTTGGTAAGAACTGTGAGAATCAAAGGAGGGTATTTTTTTTTAATTTTTTTTTAAATTTTTTTTTCCCCATATTGTTAAACATATATTATAGTATTGAAAACTAAAAAAAAAAAAATTTGGTGTAGAGTAATTACGTGTAGAGTAATTACATAATTACTCTAGTGTAAACTAATGTATTTACCTTAATGACGTAATTACAAAAAAAAAAATTTAAAATTTTTTTTTTTTTTTTTGTATTATTCATTCATCTAGAAAGAATGTTTAAGCACATGGGAAAAAAAATTCTAAAAAAAAAAATAATAAATTTTTTTTACGCCCTTTGATTCTCACAGTTCTTACAAAAAAAACTATATGTATTTGATCTTTACTCTACATTTATATATAACACGGGTTTTCGGTTGGAACTAAATTGGAAAAGTTTAAAACAAAATTGGAAAAGTTTTAAAACAAAATTTGCAATTTGGTTTAAACGGTTTCACTTTGGTAATCGGTTTAGACTAATATGAAGTCCAATGGTTGATAAGGTTATATAAATGATAGATAATTTGTTTAAAAGAGAATGAGATTATGAATTCCAGATTCATTCAATTGATACCTTTAGAATAACATGTTTTTGCATTAGCGATGTGCGGGTTTGGATTGAGACTGAGTTACCATGGTTAACTTATGTATTAAACGTTTCGAGTCAATGTTTTGTTTCTATATTGCCAGCATGTTTGACTTATCTATCGTAAAAAAAACACTTTGAAAAGAGTAACACATTTCATTTTGTTGCATATGAAATGAAAGTAGTTTTGAGATTTAAACTTCAACTATATTAGACAGAAGACAATTTTTATTTGCATAAGCATAGTGTTTGTTTTGTTGTATTCAATTGCTAATGGATAAAATTATGGATGTGAAATTTTTCTAACATGAAATTGTAAGTTTTCGTTTAGTCTAAACTATTTCGCGTCACATTCTGACCAAGCGGGCAAGCTAAATTGGTCGTGTTCATGCATCAGGCCAACCTGGTCGACAGGTTTGACATGTTTAATCCGTTTATATTTAAAAAATGTACTTCATACTTTTATGTCATAACTTAAAATGATTGTTCATCTTGTATAAAAATTTGAAATATAAACGATAAATACACATTAAAATTCATGGTAGACACATAATCATTTATGTCATATTTTTTTATTTTTTATGAATTGTAATTTAGGGTATTATTATGCATAGAGGTCGAAATCGGGTTTATATTAACCTATGAAAACTTATATTCATACGTTTGTATGCATTACATGATTTTTAAATTCGTGTCATGTTCAGATCCAAGTAAGATCCTACCAAAACTTGAAACGCCACCATTTAATAATATTAGGAAAAGGGGTGGAAAGTGATCAAAAGCCACCAAATACGTACACATTAATTCATTTCAACTATTTAATCAATTTAGTACTTTAGATATATTTAATGAAATTTTAGAAAAAGAAGAAAAGGAATACAAATGGGAAAAGTCGTTTTTAACGTGCGTGCAAACAAGTCAAACTAAAGCCATTTGAGTCTCTTTATGTTGTACTTTTATGAAGTTTGAATTCAAATAAAAAACTAAAAGACAACGAAAAAATTATTAAATTTTTGTGTGGTCTGTATGTGTCACGAACACGTTTCGAATCAAGCTTGCCTTAGCGAATTTACTTCTTATACGTATTTTAAAGTTATTTCAACTTTACACATTTTTGTAAAATTAAATATAGATAGTCAAATAGGTCAAACAAATATGAACATCTTTCAATCTTTGTGATTGTTTCTATAACAGAAGAATATATACGAACATATAGATTAAAGGCACTAAAACTACAAGCACTTCCGTATTTGTGTTCATTTATAGTAATTCAATAAGAAAAAACGATAATGTTTAAAAACAGGTTGATGAATAGATAAAGATACGCCTACACAAAAATTATAAGTTGCAAACTAAAGGTATCGAAATTAATGTAGGGTTCGTTTGACGGATTGTAATGGAATTCAAATTCGCATAGGAACTGTAATTTGTTTTGGAATTTGGGTGTGTTCGTTTCACAAGATGGAATGAAATCTTGATGGAATTCAAATGTAGATTCCCTTCCGAATGTTATTGTTTAATTACAATTTATTCTTTTGTTGAAACGAACAACATAAAGAACATAATATACATTCCAATTCCATCCAAATTCTATTCCCTTCCATGAAACGATCGCTACCTAATAATCTCGTAATCTCGTATGACACCGTATTTATATAAATGAGTAGAATCAAACGTGTAAACACTCCTTAAAAAATTTGTATTACTTATCAATATAAACAGTATTTCAACAAAAGTATGTTTACAATAAGTCGCTATAATTTATGAAGTGATACAAGTAGATGTAAGTATACCTATGAAATACCTACATCCAACATAACCATTGCAGACCAAATTGAAGGTTCGTGATTCATGAACACAATGACAATAATTATTTATAAAAGACTTTGGTAATGGGAAAGCTTTGTACATGCCAAGAAACCATTAGCCTAGAGAGGAACGTGCAACACATTCCTAAACAGATGTAATAACTTCCTTAAAAGCGTAAATTAGTCTCAATAACTTGTTTGTTGTAGTTATATTGGGTTAAATATTAAATAGAGTGCATTGATATTATTTACAAATGGTTCTGGGTTTCATACACCCGTGACATTACATTCTGAGGCATGTAATATCACATTATGAATCATTAGAAAAAAAAGGATGGAGGAAGTGTGTTCATGAAAAAAGAAAAAGAAAACAACAATAAAAAAAAATAGATCTCAAACCCACAAAGTGGGAGCCCAAGAAAGAATAACACAAAAGGCCTCACAAGCCCAAGCGAGAAGACATCAGTGCCAAGAGGAGTTACAATAATTTTGGGCTAGGGGAATATATTATGACGACTACACAATATATTTTTGGGGGAACATCTCGACATCAGCCGCAAGACGGCATCGTGACAACAACAACAGCTGTATAAATCGACTTTTAGAGAAGAAAATCAAGAGAGGAAGGCTTGGAACAATTGGTGAAGGCTTGAGTTCGTTTATCTCAACTACTAGATTTATTTTCCGGAGCGTCCCGGGTTGAGAAATCTAATATTACATATCAATTTTACATACGAAATAGATTGATGCGCTTTACAGTTAAATGCAGGAAAGCTTCGGGTAGCAGCACCTAACCTAAAACAATTAACAATGTATCTCCAATGTTAACGTCTAACTTTAAACAATGTATAACTCTAATATTAAAACATAACCTAAAACAATGTACAACTCCAATGCTAACACATGTTGTAAATATAATTCATATTCACTAGTTTGAACATAATTAATGACTTGCCGATACATGATTAATGAATAACCTGAACACTGTATTTTTTTTCCTGTATAAACAAAACCCCACAAAAAATAGTCGTTTTTTTTCTCTGTTTTTTATATAGCAGTATGGTACTCGTTGGAAAAATAATAAAACGCTCGTTAATTTTGTCTTTTTTTCTCCGTTTTTTATATAGCACTATGGTACTCATTGGAAAGATAATAAAACGCTCGTTAATTTGGTGTAATTTTTTTTCTTTAAAAAATCTCGTATATAAAAGATATTAACGTTTAAAAATTATGGGAGGAAACATGAGAGAAATAAATCTAATTTTGTTTTTAAATTCTTTTTTTTTCTAAAATATCCCAATGCCACATGGCACTATCAAGGGGAAGAATGGCTTTATGAGTGTCATGTAGGGTATGGTTCAAATAAGAACCATGAGTTGTTTAAGAACTATAAGAACCATTTGTAGCCATTGATTTTGAATGACAAGATGGTAAATAAATGCAAGTTGTTTTAATTGTTTATTTTAAACTAGATTATATCCCGGGAGTGTCCCGGGTTGAGAAATCTAATTTGAAATATCAATTTTGCACCTGAAATAGACTGATGCGTTTTACAGTTTCATGCAGGAAATCTTCGGGTAGCACTTAACCTAAAACAATTAACAATGTATCTCCAATGTTAGTGCATAACCTTAAACAATGTATAATTCTAATATTAAAACCTAACCTAAAACGATGTACAACTCCAATGCTAACACATGTTGTAAATAAAATTCGTATTTACTGGTTTGAACATAACTAATGACTTGCCTATATATGATTAATGAATAACTTGAACACTTTGTGTTTTTTTCCTGTATGAACAAAACCACACAAAAATAGTCGTTTTTTTCTCCGTTTTTTTATATAGCACTATGGCACCCGTTGGAAAGATAATAAAACGCTCGTTAATTTGGTGTAATTTTTTTTTCTTTAAAAAATCTCGTGTATAAAAGATATTAACGTTTAAAAGTTATGGGATGAAACATTAGAGATAAAAATCTAATTTTGTTTTTAAATTTTAAATTACTATTTTCCTAAAATAAAGCCCTTGCCACATGGGATAACACATGGCAATACCCTATTTAAGTATCATGTCATTAAAATAGCTTTGGTTTATTATATGTATAGATTAGGGACAATATGGTAATTTTGGTATGTGATTCTATTAACTAAAAACTAATATTTTTTCATTTTCTAATTTACAAGACCATATAAATTGCATAATCAGTTACATATCATCCTCGTCCTCGTCATTTCATCCTAATTCGATTGTGTCTTTGTTTATTTTTTTGGCATTATTATATACAACCTTATTATATACAATTTAATTTCCCCAATTTGTAGGCAAACTAAATGATAACGGTGCAAATTAATAAAAATTGATTTTTTTACTCTAATTAAATTGTTCACATTTGTACATATAGAATGTTTTGTTGTCATACTAAATCATAGTATGTACGTCAAAAAAAAAATATAAGTACATAAATGCACAATTCTTATATACACATATGTATATTGGAAATATACATGTGTGTATATGGTTTTTTTGTCTTCTTACGTAAACACTAATATACAAATTTATGAGTTGGATAAAAACTTACTTAGATCCACATATGTACATATGTGTATATTAGAAAAATACATATGTGTATTTCATTTTTATTGCTTATTTACCACATCTTGATTCGATTAACTCACTGTTGTGTAATTTAAGACCACTTCAACAACGATGAAGGCAGAGATGATTTGTGCCACATATATAATGCTTTTATACTAAAAAGATTATTTGTGCCACCTTCACGACTTTATTCTGTTGAAGGAAAAACTAGAACTAACATAGTATCCCAAATATATTATGAATAAATGATATATGAATAAAAAATAATGATGTATGAATAAAAAAGTGCTTAACATATGTGTTTACTGTGGTGATTCTTTATCGACATGAAAGAGGGATAGTTATGGTTTTAATGTTTTGGGATTTGAGAAAGAGAGAGAAGAGATAATCAAGGAGATGGGGAGAAAATTAAGGAATGAATTTTTGTTATCTTCCTATTCTAACCTTTTCAATTAAAAAATAAAAAAATAAAAACTAAACAAGATGAGTGGTCTAGATTAGTTCTTAAGGTTCTTATATAAGATTAGGTTCTTATTTGATCCTAATCCTATATATATATATAGGTTCGGGTACAAAAACTTGTTTTTGTGAGAAGGGTGAGAAGGCTTATAAGGGTGACATGTGGCATTCTTTGATTTTAATCATAAGGGCATCATGGTAATTGTACACATACTAAAAATTATGGAATTTAAATCCTTTAATCAATTTGAGAGATTTATATGGAAGGTCTTGGGATAGAAGAACAACAGAGGTAATACAAAATCAATCAATATCCAGTTTGTGTTCTTTACTTTGTGTTTTACGTTCATTCTAGTGTGTTTTATCATCATCGTCTCAACAAATCAGTGTGTTTTATCACCTTTGTGTTTTAACACCATTTGATAAACAAAAAAACACATTCGGATCAACTTTGTGTTTCATCATCATTTGATAAACAAATTCGGATCAACTTTGTGTTTCAACATCATTTGATAAACAAAAACACACAAAGACAATTCTTTGAAGTTAAAACACACAATCCCCAAATACGAACATAAAACACAATAAAGGGATCAAGGCCATTTTCCACCAACTATTCAAATCAATTATGAAGAACTTAGTGGCGTTATCCCTCCTGTAACACCTTCATCATATTCAAAGTACTACACGACTCCTGATGTAGTTATAATAGATGCCACCACATTAGAATATATATCTTCAAAAAAGAAAACCACATTAGAATATATAGACCACGCCTCTACATCATCAGATTTAAAAGGATAAAGGGTTAAAGGTGTTTGTCTCATATGAAGCTTGCAAGCAGATCGTAAGAGAGAGAGAGAGGAGATATAATTATATAAACGTAAAAAGAAGAGAGAGAGAGATATGTATGGAAGGCTCCTTAAATTAAGGAGATGGTTAATTTTTTTTTTGTGTCTTGACGATTATACCCTCACAAGTCTCATTTTATTAATTAATTTATAACACAATTTACAAAAATGCCACTCCTTTAATCTCATCCATCCATCAAATTGATCCAATGACCATTTTTATTTCTCACCTTTCTTACAAAACACATCTTTTGTATGTTAACATCACCATATATATATAGTATAAGGATAAAAGGAAAACCCTCCTAAACCTGAAAACTCTGGAAACTCTAACCTCCCGAATTTTTTTTTATATGAAAATTTTAGGGTATGTAATATACATGATTTTAAGCATTTTGAGCCAAAAAAATCAAAAAAGCGCCGAGTACTTTTCTTTAAAAAAAATAAATAAGTTTTTCGGGTAACGCATTGTTAACACATGTTAATCGCTTAACATGTGTTACCCGAAAACTTTTTTTTGATTTTTTTTTAAAAAAGTGTTCGGCGCTTTTTTGATTTTTTTTGGCTCAAAATGCTTAAAATCATGTATATTACATGCCCTAAAATTTTCAGGCCCTAAAAAGCTCGGGAAGTTAGAGTTTCCTGAGTTTTCCGGTTTAGGAGGGTTTTTCATGGATCCTTACCATATATATATATATATATATATATATATATATATATATATATAGGGGAAAGTTAATTTGAGAACACCTATATTTCGTGCGAACCGTGAGAACGGCATCTAAAACCATTCAAATTCAAAATTTCTTTTTACATTTATCTTTATTACTAAAATACAATCCCAAAAACACAATTTACGCGTAAAAATTCAAACGTATACGAAAAAAAATTGTTTTTACACATGTGTAAATTTACTGTTTATACATGTGTAAACTGTTTCATTTACACATGTGTAAAAAGTTAATTTGAAAGTGTTTTTGCAAGAAAAGATGAATTATTTGAAAAGAACATTCATTTATTAATGTTGTATTTTGATTATAATGAGGTTTGTATGAAAAAAATTTGATTTTGATTGATTTTTTTACTTGTTCTCACAGTTCTCACAATATTTAGCGTTCTCAAGATAACCCTCCCCTATATATATATATATATATATATATAGGGTAGGGATCATACGAGAACCAACTTTAGGGAGAGAACCAGAGAACCAGTGTCAACACAAAAAAAAAACTAAAAACCCCACCTCCACCCCCTAAAAACCTAAACCCACCCACCTCACTCCCTAAAAACCTAAACCCCCCATCCCCCACACCGCCCCAACCCCCCCCCCCCCCCTAATTGTGAAATGCACATGTGCAGCTAACCCCGCACCCCCCCCCCCCCAAAAAAAACAAAACTCTCCATCCCATCCCCCCAAAAAGATACCCCCTCTTCCACCATACCCAAAAACTAAACCCTAAAGCTAAACCCATTAAAAAACTTAACTATAATAGTGAAATGCACATGTGCATGTAGTACAATTATCTTATTTTATAGTTTTATATAGGGTTTTTTTTAAATTTATTCACCAACAACCCCAAAAAAACCTAACCCCATTCCCATCATACCTAAAAACTAAACCCATGAAAAAAAACCTAACTATAATAGTGAAATGCACTTCGCGTTTATTTAATGATCATTGAATAAATTTTTTTCCACCTTATATATCATATCACGTCCATTTAATGATCATTTCATTATGGTAATTGATAATTTATTCAAAAGTGTGCTCTAATAGTGAAATGCACATGTGCATACAGTATATGTATGTATATATATAACAGCAAAATGCACAAGTGCATCAGACCTGACGTAAAAAAAGCCATTTTTTTGTTTTTTTTAATTTTTTTTTATTTTTTTTCAGAAAGATTAACACTAAAAAAACATTTTGGTGTTTTTACTTTTTTTACTTTTTATTTTTTTAGGTTATATAATTTTTTTATTATTTTTTTTTATTTTTTGGTGGAGGGGTTTTTGTGTTCACACTTGGTTCTTTGGTTCTCTCCCTAAATGGTGGTTCTCAAATGATCCAAATCCTATATATATATATATATATATATATATATATATATATATATATATAAGTTTCGATTTGATTACTTTTTGTTGTCAAATACTCGTTACCATGTTTTATTATTATTTTGAACCTACGTTTTTATCGTTTTCCATGAATATTATTGGCTAAACTTTTTAAGCTAGCTAAGTTGTATTATGACTACATATTAATTTAGAACTTTCGGTTTATGGATTATTAATTGAATGGTTAATGTTTTGGTAAAAGTTTGGTTGGTGTTTATTATAATGTGTGTGCGTGCTTAAGTCTAATTTATTATTTTTGAAAGTTTCATAAACGTCTTAGAGGGTGTTTGGGATTGCTTTTTGAAAATTGATTATGCGTTTTGCTACAATAGGGGTGGAACTGCTTTTAGATTATTGTCTTTTGGTAGCCTAAAAATCTATTTCAAAACTCAACCCCAAACACTAAAAACTGATTATATGGGTTTTCAAAACGCAATAATCTAAAAATCCATTTCGAAACTCAACCCTAAACACCCTCTTAGTAAATGTCTTTCATGTTTGGATGTTTATTAGAGTTACTTGCATGGTGCTTATAGCTTAGTTTATGGGTTTGGTACTAAAAGTCATAGGAACTTGATTAGAGAATTTAGAGGAATTTTATATTCTTCCATTCTTGAGACCGGGAGGTAATGGAATGTTGGGTCGTCTAGAACTTTAGGTGTTAGGTTTTAGGTGAGACCGGGAGGTGATCCTATCCTAGATGTCTTTAGTTTTTGCAATTCCAAGTAATAGTTAACCCAATTAAATTACTCATTTACATCTTCGGGTGTGTTGTGATTAGAGAGTCCGGGAGGTGATCGAGTCATTAGAGTACCTTTACATTCTTAGTTAGGTGAAACCAGGAGGTGATCCAAGCTAGATAGCCAATGTTTTTTTCCTTGGGATTCTTTGGGGTGTGTTGGTGAGACCGGTAGGAGCTCTAGCACGCCTTAGGGATTCTTGAGTTATCTTTAAAATATGGTATCCATTTAGTTTTCCATTACCGAGAGTTGTGAGTTACATGTAGGATTCTTAACCTAGGTAGTTGCCTTCCTATCATGATATTTTCCTTAGTTATCTTTGTTGTCTGTTTATCTTATTCATTTACTTTATTTGTTTTAATTAATTATTTTAAAACACAAAAACCATTTTAAAAAGGCAATTGTTAGAGTCCTAGTTGAGTCTTGTTTTGTTTTCCATTAGTGTCCTGTGGGTTCGATACTCGGACTTAGTCTGTACTGCATTGATAGGTACACTTGCCTGTCGTGTGGTTTAGTTTAGTTGAGTCTGTTTTATATCACTAGGTGTCTAGGTTCGTTTATTATTTTTAGACCATACATAGCACATAATGGTTTGAACAAGTCATCGATTTGAAGACCATGGCATATGATGACATTGTAGGACGTTTGAAAGCGTATGAGGAAAGGATAGGTTCTGAAGAAAATTGTACATCTTGTACTTCAAAACACGACCAACTTCTTCTAACCTACAAGGAGTGGGAGGCGAAGAAGAGACAAGGAGGAGGGTATGGTCATGGGAAAAGCACTAACAATGGATACAAAGGAAAGGGGAGCGGTCGAGGAAAAGGCGCGTCAAACTGGAAAGATAAGGACTCCTCGAAACGACTACCTAAGGACCAATCCAAGCTTTAATGTTTTCGGTGTGTTGAACTAGAACATTTTTCGAGTGATTGTCCAACTCGAAAGAATCTTGTGGAACATAACCTGGTGGTAGATGAAGGACCAATTCTTTACACGACCACCAATGAAGACGTATTCTTGAACGAAGCCCGGGTTAACTTGAAGTCATATGACTAGAGCCTACGGGAAATCAACACATGGTTCCTTGAAAATGGGGACAAGTAATCACATGACGGGCAACAAGGAATGCTTTTCAAGCTTGGATACGCGAATCAAAGGAAAAGTACGATTTGGTGATGGATTCTGTGTCGAGATCAAGGGACGAGGCATGATAATACTTGAAGGGAGAATGGGTAAACAGCGGGTCTTAAAGGACGTCTATTATATACCCTCACTAACGAAATAAATGTAATTAGTGTTGGAAAAATGGACGAGACCGTACATAAAGTTACAATCGAGCATGGAGTCTTATGCATGTCTGAACCAAATGGTTCAATTCGTATGAAGGTACCTCAATCAACCAATCGTGTATACAAGATTAATTTATAAGTTGTATTGCCAATGTGTTTACAAGTTAATTTACAAGATGAAAATTGGTTGTGGCATGCTCGTCTCAAGCACCTAAATTTTGAGGCGTTAAGATTGCTCTCCAAGAACTTGATCGTCCTACCCATAATAAACCACCCTTCGGAGATTTGTGATGCTTGCGTGGTAGGAAAACAAGTGAGAGGATCTTTTCCGAAGGAAGTAAAATACCATGCAACAAAGCCACTCGAGCTCGTCTATGTGAATCTATGTGGACCAATCCCACAGAGACACAAGCCGGGAATAAGTACATCTTACTAATTGTGGATGACTTTAGTAGATTTATGTGGGCTTATCTAGTAAAAAATAAAAGATCACGTCTCGTATATAATCATCGAATTTGTGACAAATGTTAAAAGGAAACTTGGAACAAAATTAAAGTCATTAAGGACCCATAATAGAGACGAGTTCATGTCTCATGTCTTGGATAAGTTTTGCAAAGGAAAAGGAATTGCAAGACAAACCGCTCCATATACCCCTCAACATATCATGGTGGTTGAAGGATGAAATCGAACCGTCATTGGAAAACCTCGGAGCATTCTAAAGGCGATGTCTGTACCACAAATATTTTGGGGAGAAGCTATAAAACACTCAATATACCTTCTAAATAGATCACCGACTAAGGCGTTAAAAGGATCAACTCCTTACGAAAGGTTCAAAGGAAGGAAACCAGATATCTCGTATGTCAAGGTGTTCGGTTGTGTGGGTTTTGTCAAGATCCTAACAACGAGACAAAAGAGGTTAGACGATAAAGGTTCGTTAATGGTGTATTTTGGTTCTCAACAGGAAACAGGAGATAACACCCCTCAGATGTTTGATCCTATCAAAGGACGGGTACATATAGCTAGAGACTGAGACATTAAATTCAAAGAAACAAAGGAGTACAATTAGAGCTTGTTTCTAACCAGCCGTGACCTAACGGACCACATATGTGTGGAATTCGTCATTGAGCCCGGGGGTGATGAGCAAAACAGCACAATTGACCCAAATAACAGCATCGAGTCGCAAGCTGATGGACCGGCTGAAACTTTTGAAACAGAAAGTGGGCCTATCAGTTCCACATAAGACGAAATTAGGCCTTATGAGCCCAGTACTGATGCGGTTGGATTTGAGACAGGTTCGAGTGATCAAGTACATGGGCCGATTGCACAAGGCAGCTTTGGGTAGTCAACGAAACTCAGAAGATCAACTAGAAACTCAGCAGCTCCAAAACGATTTGCCAGTTTCGAGGTTGAAAGAATACCAAAGCTTACATACCAATTGGTGGAAGAGGACCAATTATTATTATCTTCAATTTATTACTAAACCAATAACTTTTCAAGAAGCACATAGAGGAGAACATTGGAAGAAGGCTATGGAAGACGAGATCTCATCAATTGAGAAAAATAATACATGGAAGCTCGTAGCGCCACCATAAAGGTAAAACCAATCAGAGTGAAGTGGGTCTTTAAAGTGAAGAAAGACGCATAAGGAAATATCTCGAAGCACAAAGCCCGCTTGGTAGTAAAAGGATATGTTTAGAGATATGGGATCGAGTATGAAGAGGTTTTTGCTCCGGTTGCACGAATCGAAACAGTACATTTTTTATTATCTTTGGCCGCAAGCCATGATTTTGAAGTTCATCACTTAGAAGTCAAGTCAGCATTTTTACACGGTGAACTTAAAGAGAAGTATTCGTTACTCAATCGGAAGGGTTCATGAAGAAGGGACGCAAGAGACATGTTTATAAATCGGACAAAGCGTTCTATGGTTTAAGTCAAGCATGGAGAGCGTGGAATGTAAAACTCGATTTGGCTCTAAACCAACTGGGTTCTCACGATGCAAGAGGGAACATGTGGTGTATCGAAGGCTCACGGGTCAAAGTCTCTTGATTATCGGAACTTATGTGGATGATCTTATTATAACCGGATCATCAACTGAAGACATAAAGATGTTCAAAACTCAAATGGAAGCTAAGTTTGAAATGAGCGATCTTGGAAGGTTACTGATGGACGGGGTCAATCATGGTATTTAGGATGCTTAACTATGTGTTTTTAATGTCGTTTAATTGTTAATATGATTTGAATGTGATAACTACGCAACTTTGTGTAATTGTAGGTTAAATGGCATATTTGGATAGATTTGGAAGCTTAAACGTGGTTGAGGTTGAGTTTGGATGGTGAACTGTAGATATGGAGATGTTCATGGACGTTAGAGCGTTAAAGAGGAATTTTGGATAAGCCAAGAACATCCGAGTCGGAGGCTGCTGCTGCTGCTGCTACTACTACTAATAATAATAATAAAAGAGACATAGTCTCGTTAATAAAAATAATAATATATAATAATAATAGTAAATAAGAATTGATGGAATAATAATATATAATAATAAGAAAAGAGACAAGTATGATTTTTTTGCCTCGTGAATGAAGAAAAAGAAAAGTAAAGCAAGAGTATGAGGTCCATGGCAGTGCTTGACAGCCGTAGGTGTCTTTTGCTCAGCAGTAGGCTACGTCGCATGTTGAGTAAAAAAAAGGAAAGTGGTTGATTGAAGTGTAAAAGATAAAATCTAAAACCTAATGAAAAAGCCAGCCACCAGGGACGAATTTTAGAGGATCTTTTGGAGAATTTTGGAGCTACAAACATCAAGATTTATCATCATTCATTCCTACTTTCGATTTCCATCAACATGTTCGGTATTATCATTCAAACTTTTGATTCGTTTCTTGTAACCATGAGCGGCTAAACATCTTGTAATCACCTCCGGGTGTATGGTTTAATTGTGAAACTTGAACTCTTGTTTGATTTGGTTTATGGATTGTTTTTCATTTAGTTGAAGAATGTTTGTGGTTTTTATCATTTAAATAAGTCACTTGTGTTCAATTGCTTATCTCTTTATCATTCACATTCGGTTTCCTTGCATCGTGAGTAGTTTGATAATTGGGAGGGTAAGTGATACTTGTGGGTTGGTAATTGAATTGTACAGGTTATTATTTGCATTTTATTTTTAGTTTTTTTATTTATTTATGTGTTTTGGGATGTTAGTCGTTTTTTTTTGGGTAGGGATGTTTTTGAAAATGGGCATCGTGATTGAATGAGAGGGTGAAAATAACAAAAACACCATACACTGGGGACAATGTATCCCAAGTGTGGGGATGGGTGACCCTAGGATAGTCGGGGGAACACTTACATAACTATGAGAAAAATTGAGAAATTTTTTAAAATTTTGAAAGAAAAATATGAATGGAAAATTTTTTTCTCGCAAGATGTCACCTTTTTCACTTGATCAGGCAAAAAAGCCAAATTTTCAATCGCTAAAGAGTCTTTTACCAAAAGAAAGTACGAGATCCCCAATCATGGTTGTCCCTTTAAGTTTCATGAGAGTGTTTCTGGTGAGTGTTTTTAGAGGAAATGAAAAGAGATGCCTAACTAGGGATAACATGCTTATAGGATTTGCATATGCTATATATCGGCAGCCCATTTCCCTACATTGTGAGACTTTGAGCCTACTAGATATTTAGTGATATAAATGCTTCGTTTCATGAGAGTAGGCCAAATGCTTCTTAGTTGCAGAATTTGTGTAATTCGATACATGCTAAAGCTTTAGGCAAAATGTGCGCATAGATGAGAAAGGCAATGTAGGAATCCACTCGTTTGTTGATACCCATGTGTTGTTTGTGTTGACCCGTTTGTTAAAAAATCACCATTAGTAAACCATGTTGAGCCTCGACCTTTCATTTGTTAAACCTACATTGTTACCCAAATCGACCCGGTTACCTTGTTGAATAAAAATGTTGACATCCAATGTGTTCGTCTTGTTTATTGTTTGAGTTATTCAATTTTGAAAAAAGAAGAAGAAGAAAATATATATGAGAAAAAAAAGAGAGAGAAAAAAAAAAGAAAAATGCAAAAATAGAAGTGATTGTATGGGTCAATTATGCCCAAGTTGATGTGTTAGTATGTTTGTGTGATTTGTGAATAAGGATGTTAAGCATTTGTGTGAAACCTCTTGTTTTCGAGCCAGTTGTAAACCAAATCATCCTACATTTATCCGAAGCCCAAAACCCGTAAGTCCTTTTGATATGTGCACTGTTTATAGCTTATGTGTGATTGTTATACAAACCTATGATAACGAAGTCGCATTCTTGGTTTTCTAAGTGTTATATACTAGCACATTACACGCTAGTCCAGATATTAAACCGAGAGGAGTGAACATTGTGAGGGGGTGTAGCATATGTATATGATAATAAGCATGTTAGTTTTGGATAGGCAAGTCTTCTTTTGAAATTGCGCAACACTTGCTCGCCAGATTGTCAATCTCGATTGTGTAAGTCTATGGGATGGGTTTGATTGGGGACCTTGGAAAATCGATAGGTGAAAGAATTGGAGGTAATTTGTTAAGTATGTGAGTCGTGCCTTGAGATGGTTTGATTGGGGACAATCAAAGGTAAGTGTGGGAATGTGATGGACGGGGTCAATCATGGTGTTTAGGATGCTTAACTATGTGTTTTTAATGTCGTTTAATTGTTAATATGATTTGAATGTGATAACTACGCAACTTTGTGTAATTGTAGGTTAAATGGCATATTTGGATAGATTTGGAAGCTTAAACGTAGTTGAGGTTGAGTTTGGATGGTGAACTGTAGATCTGGAGATGTTCATGGACGTTAGAGCGTTAAAGAGGAATTTTGGATAAGCCAAGAACATCCGAGTCGGAGGCGGCTGCTGCTGCTGCTACTACTACTACTAATAATAATAATAATAATAATAATAATAATAATATTAATAATATTAATAATAATAATAATAATAATAATAATAATAATAATAATAATAAAAAAAGAGACATAGTCTCGTTAGTAAAAATAATAATATATAATAATAATAGTAAATAAGAATTGATGGAATAATAATATATAATAATAAGAAAAGAGACAAGTATGATTTTTTTGCCTCGTGAATGAAGAAAAAGAAAAGTAAAGCAAGAGTATGAGGTCCATGGCAGTGCTTGACAGCCGTAGGGGTCTTTTGCTCAGCAGTAGGCTACGTAGCATGTTGAGAAAAAAAAGGAAAGTGATTGATTGAAGTATAAAAGATAAAATCTAAAACCTAATGAAAAAGCCAGCCACCAGAGACGAATTTTAGAGGATCTTTTGGAGAATTTTGGAGCTACAAACATCAAGATTTATCATCATTCATTCCTACTTTCGATTTCCATCAACATGTTCGGTATTATCATTCAAACTTTTGATTCGTTTCTTGTAACCATGAGCGGCTAAACATCTTGTAATCACCTCCGGGTGTATGGTTTAATTGTGAAACTTGAACTCTTGTTTGATTTGGTTTATGGATTGTTTTTCATTTAGTTGAAGAATGTTTGTGGTTTTTACATTTAAATAAGTCACTTGTGTTCAATTGCTTATCTCTTTATCATTCACATTCGGTTTCCTTGCATCGTGAGTAGTTTGATAATTGGGAGGGTAAGTGATACTTGTGGGTTGGTAATTGAATTGTACAGGTTATTATTAAAAACTTGTGTTTGATTATCACTTGATTTGAACCATCCAACAAAACTATGTCTATGTAGTATCCAATCATTTAAACAAGAGTAGGGTGGATCATTAACCGGAAACCTGGAGGGGATTGCTTCTTTTGTATTATTGTTTACAACTTCTTAAATTCATTTTTCTTTAAAATTCCAAAACAAACAACAAAGCAAGTAGACGTTAATTTTATTAGTTAAGTAACAAAACTACTCTTTCCACCAATTCCCTGTGGAGACGACTCAACTTCCATATACTACTATTTTCTTATATTTTTGATTGACCAAACGACATCGATCAAAATGGCGCCGTAGCCGGGGAATCGGTGCGCTTAGTTAGATAGTTTTGTTCTAGTTTTTATTGCTTTTCTTAAAAAATTAAAAAAAAACCAAAAATAAATATTTTCTTTTTCTAGTCTTTTAGTTTAAGTTTTGTTTGTTTTGTTTTGTTTAGTTTCAGTATTTCGCGTGGTTTGCTTGTTTGTGTCTGTGCAGGTAATTCAGTTGCATGCATCATACACGTCGTTCAGGCAAAACTTCACCATTAATCTACGATCTAGAGATTGAAATGACAGCTAGAAGAAACTGAGCAAGTCATCAAAACCGACCAACACCAGTCATGAGCCATCACAGCAACCGAGATAACCAACCTGACCTAATTCCACCACAACAAAATCCAAACCCACAACCATTTCCACAACAATTCCATCAATTTAACCCAGATCCAAATGCAGGTAGTTCTAGACCTGCACAGCAAGTGCAACAAGGTGTTCAAGAATATGAGGAATTTTGTGAAGAATATCCTGAGATAGATATCCCACCACCACAACAACAACTTAACCGACCATTACGTTTAAATCAACAACCACCACAAAACCAAAACCCTAGATCTCACAGTACTAGAGCATCAGGTTCAGCATATGTAGATGAGAGCATGCGGGGAACAGCGGGCACTTTTAACGGTAGAGTTGCTGATTGGAATGGAGGATTTGATGATGATGGGTATTACATGAATCAGGATCAGTTCGACTATGAGGAATATGATGAGTTTGTTCCTCAATATCAGCAGGGAAATCAGAGAGGATTCGACCAGAGGGGACAAAATCCAGGCCAGAGAAGGGTTCCTCAGAATCAACCACAGAATCAAATGAGAGGGAATGGACAGAGACAATATGTAGATGGAGTTCCTAGGGTGAACTACAGGCTTCCCGTACACGGCGTTGGGAGCCACTTTATTCCTGTAGCTACCGAGCATACCTCACCGGTAGTACCACCACATCAGAACGGAAGAAGCTTTGAGGTTAGACCCTAATATTTGAACCACCTTCCAAACTTTTATGGTAAAGCGATAGAGGAACCCTATCTACACATTGCTGAGTTTGTGAGTATTTGTAACACTATTGGGGGCCATGGGTTTAGTCAGTATGAGGTCAGGTTGATGATGTTTCAGTTCACCCTCAAGGATCAAGCAAGATTATGGTATCATTCACTGCCTGCTGGTAGTATCTTCACATGGCAGGAGCTTCAATAACAGTTCTTAGAGGAATATTATACTATGACTCGCACTACTGAGGCTCGGGAGGCCATTAGAACCTTCCAACAACACTCGGGAGAATCGTTTCATGAAGCTTTCACAAGGTTTAAAGAGTTGTTAAGGAAATGTCCACATCATGATATACCTATGTGGGAACTAATTAAGTCATTCTATGACGGTTTACTACCCGAAGATGTTAGGGATCTAAACGCCAACAGTAATGGTACGTTTTTGACTAACCATGAGGATGTGGATTGGGAATACATGGAGAGGTTGGTAGTGACATCAAAGAGGCAGGCCCGTGCTAGTAGGAGAAGCCGAATAGGTGCAGCTAGAGGTGTTGATTATGAGTCTGAGAAGAGGATTGCAAGTTTGGAGCGCCAAATTGCACAACTGACAGCAGGTAAAGGCGCAGGAAAAGGTGAAGGAGCAAAAGCCGCGAGTTCTTTTGCAGTGTGCTCGATTTGTGACGATTGGGGACATGTGGACGCAGATTGCCCTACACAGAAAGGGAGAAGTGAGCAAGTGAATCAACTGGGCGAACAACAGAAACACTACGATATGAATTCTAATTCATATCACCCAGGTTTGCGAAATCACCCTAATTTTAGTTACAGTAATACTTCTAACCAATTGAATCTTCCATTACAGGTACCCAATCAAAACAGCCAGAGAGGATATTCCAACCAATGGAACTACATCAATCAAAGAGGTTATCAGCAAGGATTAGGAAATAACCAAGGAAGTTCTCAAGGAAACTGGAGGAATCAAGGTAGTCAGCAGGGTGGATATTCAGGGCAAGACGGATCAGTGAAAGAGATGTTGACTGAGTTTATGAAGTCAACGGAGACTTTATGAAGGAGATCAAGAAGGAGAATGAAATTCGAGACAAGGAGTACAAGGCCTTGGAAAAACAAGTTGGCCAAATTGCTGAAGAGATGTCCACCATGCGTCGAGATCCAGGTAAGTTGCCTAGTACCACTGCAGTGAATCCAGCACATCAGGCGTCAACCACGAAGAATGTGCACATCAACGCGGTAAGTATTCTCTCCAATTTTGAAGATGAGCAGGAAACGTTTTCACAATCAAACATTAAAGTTAAAAAATTGAAAAAAATGTTTTGTGAAAGGTTTTTTGAGGAAAATGTGGATGCGGCCAAGGATAAGTGTGGGAAAGTAAAAATTGCACCCTTCCCTTCGGCCTTATTAGCACCAAGAAAAATAAGGGCTTTAAGTAAACGGGACCCATCAAAGGACAAGGGGAGGGAAACCTTTAAACAAGTTAAAATTAATTTACCATTACTTAATGTCATTCAAGAAAGTCATGCTCATGCTGAAAATTTAAAAGAATTGAGCACCCAAATCGGCACAACAAGCTGCCAAAACAATTTGTCTTACCGGCGCATGTGCGTGCCGCTTTATCGGGTACAGTTCCACCCAAGCGCCAAGATCCTGGAGCGCCCCTTATTTCAATACAAATAGGGGAGCTTAAGGTTGACCGGGCACTTCTACATCTTGGAGCTTGTGTTAGCATTCTCCCGGGAAGTATGTATGACCAACATGAATTTGGTCTATTACAAAAAGTTGACACCACAGTGGTGTTGGCTAATCAAAAAACCCATACGTCACATAGGAATGTTAACTGATGTGATAGTTAAGGTGGAGGACTGTTACTACCGGTGGATTTCTTGGTGCTAGATTGTGAGAAAAATGTTAAGAGTACACCACACACAGTTATTCTTGGTAGACCATTTCTAGCAACTGCGCATGCAATAATCAACTGTGCTGATGGAACGGTAAGTATGAGTTTTGGGGATAAGAAATTAAGTTTAAATGTGTTTTCAACTGTTACTGACCCAAAAACCGAAGAGGTGTGTTGTATGGTTGACAGGATGGCAGAGATTGGTAAGAAGCCAAAGAAGAAGAAGAAGGCTAAGAAACCGCTGAATTGGAACAAGAAAATAACGGGTCAACAAAAGAGGGTTCAATGCTGAACAAAAGTTATGACCCATATGAGTACAAGTAGAATATGTGCTTGGAAGCTGAGGGAGGCAAGCATCCCGTTCGACCACCATAAAAGCTATATCAGGTACAAGTCTGGCTGAAGACTCATAAACTTAGCGCTACCGGGAGGCAGCCCGGAGTTTTATGTTATTATTTGCATTTTATTTTTAGTTTTTTTATTTATTTATGTGTTTTGGGATGTTAGTCGTTTTTTTTTTGGGTAGGGATGTTTTTGAAAATGGGCATCGTGATTGAATGAGAGGGTGAAAATAACAAAAACACCATACATTGGGGAAAATGTATCCCAAGTGTGGGGATGGGTGACCCTAGGATAGTCGGGGGAACACTTACATAACTATGAGAAAAATTGAGAAATTTTTTAAAATTTTGAAAGAAAAATATGAATGGAAAATTTTTTTCTCGCAAGATGTCACCTTTTTCACTTGATCAGCCAAAAAAGCCAAATTTTCAATCGCTAAAGAGTCTTTTACCAAAGAAAGTACGAGATCCCTAATCATGGTTGTCCCTTTAAGTTTCATGAGAGTGTTTCTGGTGAGTGTTTTTAGAGGAAATGAAAAGAGATGCCTAACTAGGGATAACATGCTTATAGGATTTGCATATGCTATATGTCGGCAGCCCATTTCCCTACATTGTGAGACTTTGAGCCTACCAGATATTTAGTGATATAAATGCTTCGTTTCATGAGAGTAGGCCAAATGCTTCTTAGTTGCAGAATTTGTGTAATTTGATACATGCTAAAGCTTTAGGCAAAATGTGCGCATAGATGAGAAAGGCAATGTAGGAATCCACTCGTTTGTTGATACCCATGTGTTGTTTGTGTTGACCCGTTTGTTAAAAAATCACCATTAGTAAACCATGTTGAGCCTAGACCTTTCATTTGTTAAACCTACATTGTTACCCAAATCGACCCGGTTACCTTGTTGAATGAAAATGTTGACATCCAATGTGTTCGTCTTGTTTATTGTTTGAGTTATTCAATTTTGAAAAAAAAGAAGAAGAAAATATATATGAGAAAAAAAAAGAGAGAGAAAAAAAAAAGAAAAATGCAAAAATAGAAGTGATTGTATGGGTCAATTATGCCCAAGTTGATGTGTTAGTATGTTTGTGTGATTTGTGAATAAGGATGTTAAGCATTTGTGTGAAACCTCTTGTTTTCGAGCCAGTTGTAAACCAAATCATCCTACATTTATCCGAAGCCCAAAACCCGTAAGTCCTTTTGATATGTGCACTGTTTATAGCTTATGTGTGATTGTTATACAAACCTATGATAACGAAGTCGCATTCTTGGTTTTCTAAGTGTTATATACTAGCACATTACACGCTAGTCCAGATATTAAACCGAGAGGAGTGAACATTGTGAGGGGGTGTAGCATATGTATATGATAATAAGCATGTTAGTTTTGGATAGGCAAGTCTTCTTTTGAAATTGCGCAACACTTGCTCGCCAGATTGTCAATCTCGATTGTGTAAGTCTATGGGATGGGTTTGATTGGGGACCTTGGAAAATCGATAGGTGAAAGAATTGGAGGTAATTTGTTAAGTATGTGAGTCGTGCCTTGAGATGGTTTGATTGGGGACAATCAAAGGTAAGTGTGGGAATGTGATGGACGGGGTCAATCATGGTGTTTAGGATGCTTAACTATGTGTTTTTAATGTCGTTTAATTGTTAATATGATTTGAATGTGATAACTACGCAACTTTGTGTAATTGTAGGTTAAATGGCATATTTGGATAGATTTGGAAGCTTAAACGTAGTTGAGGTTGAGTTTGGATGGTGAACTGTAGATCTGGAGATGTTCATGGACGTTAGAGCGTTAAAGAGGAATTTTGGATAAGCCAAGAACATCCGAGTCGGAGGCGGCTGCTGCTGCTGCTGCTACTACTACTACTACTAATAATAATAATAATAATAATAATAATAATAATAATAATAATAATAATAAAAGAGACATAGTCTCGTTAGTAAAAATAATAATATATAATAATAATAGTAAATAAGAATTGATGGAATAATAATATATAATAATAAGAAAAGAGACAAGTATGATTTTTTTGCCTCGTGAATGAAGAAAAAGAAAAGTAAAGCAAAGCAAGAGTATGAGGTCCATGGCAGTGCTTGACAGCCGTAGGGGTCTTTTGCTCAACAGTAGGCTACGTAGCATGTTGAGAAAAAAAAGGAAAGTGATTGATTGAAGTATAAAAGATAAAATCTAAAACCTAATGAAAAAGCCAGCCACCAGAGACGAATTTTAGAGGAGCTTTTGGAGAATTTTCGAGCTACAAACATCAAGATTTATCATCATTCATTCCTACTTTCGATTTCCATCAACATGTTTGGTATTATCATTCAAACTTTTGATTCGTTTCTTGTAACCATGAGCGGCTAAACATCTTGTAATCACCTCCGGGTGTATGGTTTAATTGTGAAACTTGAACTCTTGTTTGATTTGGTTTATGGATTGTTTTTCATTTAGTTGAAGAATGTTTGTGGTTTTTATCATTTAAATAAGTCACTTGTGTTCAATTGCTTATCTCTTTATCATTCACATTCGGTTTCCTTGCATCGTGAGTAGTTTGATAATTGGGAGGGTAAGTGATACTTGTGGGTTGGTAATTGAATTGTACAGGTTATTATTAAAAACTTGTGTTTGATTATCACTTGATTTGAACCATCCAACAAAACTATGTCTATGTAGTATCCAATCATTTAAACAAGAGTAGGGTGGATCATTAACCGGAAACCTGGAGGGGATTGCTTCTTTTGTATTATTGTTTACAACTTCTTAAATTCATTTTTCTTTAAAATTCCAAAACAAACAACAAAGCAAGTAGACGTTAATTTTATTAGTTAAGTAACAAAACTACTCTTTCCACCAATTCCCTGTGGAGACGACTCAACTTCCATATACTACTATTTTCTTATATTTTTGATTGACCAAATGACATCGATCAGTTACACTATTATCTTGGCATAGAAGTGATTCAAGGTTCCAAATGAATTGTGCTCAAGCAAAAAGGATATGCTACAAAGGTACTAAAGCAATTCAGAATGTGCGGTTGTAATCCTACTCAATTCCCACTAGACCCCATTTTGAAGTTGTCAAAGAACGAGGAAGGAGAAGAGATTGAACCAACCGGTTATAGGAGGATAGTTATGTGACACCCGTCGAAATCACAGGTCATATCCATACACTTAGCTACATGCTTACAATGTTCATGGCATTACACGTCATCATTTGCATCATAGTTGGGCTATACAGGGTTCCAACGGGTCAACCTCAAGGCATATAGTCCAATAGTAGACCCATTAGTTAGTCCAAGGCCTCAGTTAGTCCTATAATTCATGATAGATTTTAGGAAATCCATGCAATTAAACAAGAATTCCAACTTGTTGCCCCGACAAGAACAAAAACAAACAATGTTCATCTACATGACCTATCTATATGCATTGTCCAACAAAGACAATTAAACTCAAATTAACTTGTGTATAAGGGTATTAATTTTAATACAAATACATATGTACATCCATAGACAAGTTAATATGTAACAAAAACCAAATTATATATATGTGTATGTATATTCACGAGCACACATACAAAGATTTCCATGCTTTACACTACAAGTTCCCATGGAAACACCAAAGTAGAATGAGGGACACACAATAGCTATTCCTTACACAAGTTGACTTCCTAAAACCATCTAAAACACTATGTAGGAATCAATTTACACACATGGAAATACATTGGGAATGAACAACTCCCTTGCCCACACATACATACATACATACGATTACATACACACACTCACCATACACTCACCATTCTTATCCATAACACACCACACCACACCACACATCCATGCCTTATACTAACATGGCAACAACACAATTCACATGGACCTCAAGACTAAGTTGACTTGCCACAAAAACACATTTTGTCTCATTATTTTCGGCCCCCAAGAGTTCAACAAAGAGGTGTGCACATAATCCCTAAGACACTAGTCAACCACTTGCACTAGAATGGCAAAAACATAAAACAGTTGATCATTCCCATATTGTCAACCTTGCCCAAAACCCTTTGCCCATTCCCCATAATTTTCGGCTTCTACAACACCCTACAAGCCAAGCCAAAAACTCAAGTCAACACCTTACCCTTACAAGGACTTTAGAAGAATGCACACCAAGAAAATAAAGAGTTGACCTTCCCCAATTATGAACCAATGAGACCATGGCTCTCCTCCCACCATTCGATTATATATAGGACACAAGAGGGACATGAGAGTCACACCACAACTCCTCATAACTCACTAACACTTGAACACTCCTCTCTTTTCCTTTGTTTCTAATCGGCCGAAGCCCAAAGACCCACAAGGGGTTTGTTTCGATCAAGCCTCACCACCATTTAGGAATCCCAAGTTCTCATCTAACATCTAGGAGCTTTGTTGGAAGGAAGTTAGCTTATTTTCTTTTATATATTGGGACATATACGCGTGAGGTACCACATCCGAACCATTTTCCTTTCTTTATACACTTCGGTTACATATGGTGGTCACCGGAGAACACACACACACTCGCACACCTTTAACAAACGATTTTGTCAAGTACAACTAACATATACACTCAAGTTTTATGTTAAAAAGTTCAATGTTTAAGTTTATGTATATACACATATGTACATTGGTACATACACCTTAGATTATGTGCAAATGGACATTTACGAGCACACACACATACATATGGATGTATGCGTGCGTGTGTAAGGCCAATACCTGACCCAAGAGTAGCCTATTTCACTTTATTTTACAACATGCATCATGGTTAGATTTATAAAGATGTGTTAAGGACTATAAAAACATGTGTTAATAAGCTTAACACAAGAGTTTTCCTGAAAACATATGGTATGCGAGTATATACAAAGGCAAAACACCTAAACAAGTTGTTTTTATACAAGATTATCAAAAGATGTGTCCATATGCCACCCTAGCCTTACGTAAATGTGGCATACATAAAACTTGGTAACATGTAGTAAGACAAAGCACTTGTTTTACCCAAAAGATAGACTAAACATTGTCATGTTATCAACAAAACGAACATTTTCTAACACATACATTGTGTGCCACCCGTGGATGGTGGTACAGAAGCCCCTAGTCCATAGGTGTTACAGTTGGGTGAACAGCTGCATGATAGTTAGAACAAAACATATACTTAAGGTTGCCTTTAAATGAACTTATGGCATCCCAGACCAGACACACCGCATCAGGATCAGTTCAGTGCTAGTATCCAGATACCAAGTGAGTATTCACGGCCCCTTTTTACAGTTTTTACATTTTTTTCGGGGGAAAAACATGCGTACAGTTTTCAATTACAATTCATGACTATTATGTGAACATGAGACATGAAGGTTCAGGATCCATTAAGCCCTCGTGTCATACATCATACCATAACCATTAGCTATGGACTTAGCCATGAAACACCGGGATAGATCTATTGAGTTGACACCCCCACTCTTGGTCAGTCGCTCTGACCGGATGACAGATATCAAAAGAGTGCTTGTATTTCACATTATTAATTGTCTTTAGTGTACAATGGGCGAGGCACAACATGTCAAGGTTTGGTTATGGGCTCATGTCAGATCACATATTGATTATTGCCCTAGCTAGGCAATGATTTAGTCGGGTTTGGATTACATGTCCATCATATAGAAAACCCGTGAACTCACCAACTTTGTGTTGACCCATATATTTTACATGCATGTTTTTCAGGAAATTAGCATGGATAATGGAACTTGCAGGGGTCGCGTGCGAGCATTTATGGGATACCTTCTTTTGGACCGTTGTGTTGTCATAATAATTTTAGACATTTACATACAATGGTTTTAGTTTTAAACAATTAATGAATGTTGAACAGATTTGGTTGTTTAATGAAAGTTCCCGCTTTATTTTAATTAATGCTCGTGTGACCTTTGTGCTTGGAAATCTTTTGAAGTCGCACCTCCCGTTTCCGCCTTGGCGGGGTGTGACAGATTGGTACCAGAGCACGAGGTTATAGCGAACTAAGATTCTTTTGAGTCAAACTATAATCTAAACAAAAATTGATTTCGAAATGTTTTCCAAAGAAAGAAACACAACGCCTATCCCTACGCGCTACGCAAGTTCCATGCCAATTATGTACTTCGCACGTTAGTAGATACACTAAGTACATCACACTATTACTGACACGCACATGCGTTTATTGATTTCCAGGATCATGGCACACCAAGACGACCCTATCATTCTCTTGGATTCTGAGGAGGAGATTGTACCAGACAGCCCTCCAGCCGACGGTCTTCAGCAGGGTTATGAGCCCGATTCTAGTGACCCCGACACTGAGGACGATCACATGCAGGTTTATCATGCCGTCTCCGACGATGAGGAGGATGTGCTTGCTGGCGAGGCACAGGACGAGGATGCACCCCCACCACAGCCATAGCCCCGGGTGCCGTCCTTTCGACCTTATCGGCCATGTCCATGTGGGACTCGTCTGATGTATACCCCTAGGAAACGAGTGCTCCCTCCACCGGCTCCTGTCGTTCCAGCTGAGACTCATGCCCAAGTTGACCCTGAGCCTCCAGCACCAGCCGATCCCCAGCCTCCAGCTCCAGAGGACCCCGAGCCACCCAGAAGGAAACTTCTCGGTGATCCCAGGCTTGTAAGAGGACATACCTGCCAACCATGGATGGATTCTTGGCCTACTCTGATGAGGACACCGACGACCAGGCTCCCTCTACCTTTGAGACTGGTGGTCCATCTCCGCCTCCCTCTGACACTCCGTTATCCACCGGCTTTGAGCCAGCTCATGTCCATCACGCCCTCTACTCCGTGCGGGACGTGGTTGGACATCACAACACCGAGATTGGGGTGCTATGGGGGACAGTTCGGGAGATTGAGGATGATCTCTATCTGACGGGTCATACCTGGGATCCTATCCTCCATCGACTAGCAGAGTTAGGTACTCGCGTATACGAGGCGGATCAGGGACGCGCTGCAGCCAAGGAGCATGTTGCCCAGTTAGAGGCGAGAGTGGATGACATCGAGGCCAAGATGACAGCCGTCGTTGCAGCTCTGTCTGCTGCATTCCCACCCCGTCCCCTTAGGATGTTCTGTGTTGTATTTTGATGTAGTAGTTGACTTGTTAGTATTTTTATTTTGTATGGCATGAAAGTTATTTAGCATGGTTAACTATTAATTAGAGATTTGGTATTTTGGTTTCTTACTCTGTTGTTGTGTTTTGATATGTTCTTGTGCTCTTGTTTGTTGTTCGCGTTGATTGGATAGTTGTTTGCTTGGTGCATTTGTTGACAATATTGATATGTGTCTCATTCTTTTAATCGTGGGTGTATTAGAAAAACCATATGCTTGGTGCATATGGTTTTTCCAACTCCACTACAAGACTTTAATGTATAAAATACAAATATATATCCTAAATTTAGAATTTAATATATATATATATATATGTGTGTGTGTGTGTGTACTTTTTAAAAAACGTTCGGGCCCATTTGAGAGTCGGGCCCTGAGCCGGTGACCACCCGGCCCATGCTTAGGGCCGACCCTGATCTTAACAAAGGAGGAACGTAATTTTAAAGGTGTGTGGCTCAAAGACCACGGGTGCACCCGTAGGGATCCAACCTTTATCAATAAAACCATCCACACATCTGGTGCGATACCAGAAACCTGTCACCAAGATCTTGTGCACTTTAGAAGCTATTGTTTGGAATCCGGTTTGAATATCATAAGCACGAAGGATCTGTCTCACTATCGGAATCCTCAACTTGGATCTGGCTTGGGGCTACCAGAAGCCATACGAACCATATGATAGTTTTTAGATTAGTTAAGTTTAGGTTGATTTTAGCATTGTTAAGTTAACCACTATTTGAACCTGTCACAAAATCTAAACAAACAAGAATTAGTTAAGAGATAAACACATTAAGTAACTAAAAATAAAGTACTACAATATACAAGTCTAATGAATCAAAGAGTTTACAGATATTAGATGGATACAACCATCTATGCATGACAACACAAGAACATGAAA